>JAQGBX010000261.1:0-40954 GCA_034698745.1 Megaphyllum sjaelandicum | reverse complement strand
TATCACCGTTTTAAAGTTAAGACCTAAAGACCCTTGAAATGGGCCTTGGGGCCAAATGGTTTGCTCACCATTGCATTTCGCACCCAAGGTTACTATATGTTCCCCATATCCGATTTTACATCCTTGAACCCGTTCTGTGGATTTTTTTTTTGCAATTAGAAATTGCAAATCGCCCGTCAAATTACATAAAGTATACAGTATATACGATAAATACACGCAACAAATTCATACTGCTTTGGGTTGACGTGTGATTTTGTACGCAAAGGTTTTTTTTTAACCGTTTTGCAACGCCATAAATACTCCTGATAAGGGCAACACGAAAATATTTACAAAATACAAACAGAAATTTGTATGAGGAGTTATTCTAGCGAGTTTATACGAGGTCTAGACATACATTTTATTCACGTAATGTAATTCAAAAGGGTGTTCAAAAACGGAGTAATATTCAAATGCGCCTAACACTAATTCCATATACATGAAAGTGTTACTGTCTAATTACGATGATAAATGGTTCTTGTAATGCGAGTTGACTTAGATTTGCAACTTTTAGATGACTAAACAAAGTTTAGTCTGCCATAAGTAAGGATAACAAAAACGTATAATAGAATAAAAAACAGGGTATCTGTTTAATTAGAAACTTTTGAATTACCGGTATACCGACTCGCTGTCTCTGGATGATAAATGTAAAATCTATAAAATGTACACATTCATGATTAATTTGAAAGACCTCGCATTTACCAATTAATGTGAAAAATGAGGTTAATTCAAAATATATAACAAACAAGAAAATTGCATGTATTATGCAAATGTGAACTTTCTTCGCTGAATAATACATTCCCGCAAAATGGAAAAAGGATTTGCATTATGTCTAAATGAATAACTGCCAGAAACCGTTCCCAAAGGTTCCTCGTGCATTCTTCGTGATTTTTCAATCGTATTTTTTTAACCAAAAAATAAAAAAATAATATAGCGATGCAGGTAAGAAAAAGACTATCTTATAAAAGACAGCTTAGAATCGACATATACTATATTCTATGAAATATTGCGTGAAAAAGCAGCAACACAGCAAGAAAACTTTTACATTCACTAGACTATACATGTAAATGTGAAATAGAAGAAATGAAACGTCTCATGAGAAGTACACCTTTGCCCAAAGAATTCCGGTCATACATTTTCTATTAAAGCTATATACTGTATGTATACATAACCAAAATGAAACATGATGAGAGTTGAAAAATCTCCCATATAATTTAGGTTGGTAAATGTGGGTGTTGACATTTACTACTTTGTAACTGATTTACAAATAAGCGAGCAAACTAGAGGAAAGTTCAAAGTATTTTTCACGCGAGTTCGATAAACCGTAACGGATAGTTTATTTTGATAGAATATACAAATAAACTAATAAAAACCCAGCAGTTCAACAATTAACGTTTCATTGCTGAAATAGGCAATGGCTCGGATTTAAGTTTCTATTTCAGAAGAAAACTTTTTTTTAAAATTCTTGTAATTGCTATTCGAAATGAAAGTCGACGAATTGGTTTTCGACCTTTTACACTGGGCTCATTATACATTTAAAAACCGACAAGTACTATAAATAAAAAATACTTCGTTCAAAGAGGTTTTGACATGCAGTTTCAAAATCATTTCGAGTGACATCCTACACCAGGAAAATATATTTACATCATCACTTATTTCGCACAAGTAGCATCGGTCATAGACAACTGCATTGCTTCCAATAGATTATAGGCAATTATTTCGCTGTAATAATTTTTCTTAAATCATATATTATGTTCATATTTGGAGGCTTAAGGAAAGGGCAATGAATTGCTTATGTTAATCTTATGCTTACATGGTAGTTACCTAATTATTTACAGATACTACACGGAAAATATATGAATTAATGGTTGAATTCACGAGAAACACCCAATGGCATTTATCGTACTAGACAGAAATGCGCATGCATAGTTTCACTCGGCCCTGGTTTCGAAATTAAATGATCTGCCAAACAACGTTGAAATTGGAATTAAATGAATAAACTAAATAAAAAACTGCATTTATAGACTACAGTCATATTTTCCTCGTTAGGAAACGCATATACCCGCTTACAACACGAGTCTTATCACCTGTTATTACAATTCAAATAACGTATTTCAGGCATAAAGGCAGCACTATTTTATTCCACTTTGAATAGCTTTACGCGTATTCATTTTTTTACTTAAATTTCCTGGAAAAGCCTATAAATTAAGGTCCCATAAACAAGCAAAAGAACAGAATTCCTGAACAAAAGCTAAAGTAGATCTAGGAAGACATAGGTGAGCGCGCACGATTCCAACAATAAAAAAGTGGTATTCGTAACAATGAAATTTGGAAGCAACAACATGAGCAATAAGAAAACGGCGGTAATTATTGCGGTTAACTAGATCCACACTACGAACATGGTGGAAACCACAACCGTACCTCTTTAATGCTGTCTTTTTACAGCCTTTTTCTGAACCAGTGAGCAAGAATCCTTAGTTTAGCTTAAACTCGTAAAATTTTACTGTTAGCCAGCCTTGAAAAGACTATCAAACTTTAAGACAGAGACGTGGTGCTCAACAAAGAAATATAACTCAAACGAAGCAGCAATGACTATTCTCACCACCCAGACTTCGGAAAATAAAGAGTGCCTATACTAATTTCTATACCCAGATTAATGCTGGAGAATTTAGAACCCTAGCTGCACCACCTTGAAATTGGGTATATTATGAAAATACCCCCAAACGCACGATTTGCTCAATGCTATATAGTGAAATTCATAAGAGGAAAGGAACGGCTAAAAACAAAAGAGTTTGTTTGCCCTGAGGTGTTCGTACAAGTTATTATTTGAATAGCCATATACGGTATACAGTACTTTCCCTTCCTGTACATAAAATCACGAGTATGTGATGAAGATCATGCAGTTGCAAACAACCCGCGTTAAGTCTTGGATATCCTTTGGTTTGCCTGAAACATACTTTTCATTTTATATCGGATTAATACGGAGAAAGGTTCAAGAGGAATTTTATGTAAAGCTCACTTTAGTAATCCATCATGGCGGCTTGGTATTTTAAAAGGGAATATAGGCACTATATAATATCATCACTGAAAGTGCGCTTCTACGTCATCTTCCATCCTTTAAGTAAGTGAAATCGATAACAATTAACTGCATTTATAAAAGCAGTTATCCCACATAATCTTCGTCGGATAACATTTTCGTGACATTTCATCAATTTCTGTTGCAACTGAAAATACAAGTTGGCTGAACCATATTTCAGATGACTTTTCATAAACTTCCTTTTTAATCTTTTAATATGCAGGGCTAACCAACGAGTACTTGTTCGACGCATCATTATAGACATTTTGCGAATGATACATGTACATATGACATGTATATTCATTCGACTTGCAGCAAACTTTATATTTAATCCAAAAAATAGCTATTGGGGAATATCAAAATGGATCTTTGCGGTTGATAATCAAACAATTGCAAATCTTACTGGGTTATAGAGGGATTATGGGTGGAGAAATTAAGCAGTAATCAATAGGTAAGGTCATAGAAAAGATGAGCAATCATGCACGCACCATGCAGCATACGTTTTAACTTCCGACGTTTAGATTTCCAATGTATTTGGGTAAGAATACTTTGAATGCGTATCGCAGGCGCTTACCACTAGGCGTACAACTATACAAGGTGAGGCATAAGTCTTTAAAGTCTTATTGCGCCTGCAATATTAATAAGCATTCTTTGTGTTCTTACCCATATGTACCACTAATATTACAATCGATTTCATCTCATCACGTTCAGTCCAAAAATTATATAGTATTTTGGTTTGTTGTTTGATCCGAAAACAGACTTATGCCTCACCTTGCAGTTGTACGCCGAGTGGTAAGCGTCTGCAATACGCGTTCGACGTGATCTTATACCCTTACGGTACAATCTGGCAAATTCGATAATTAAGAAAGTTCACCTTATTAACTTCTTATTAGAACCGATCATCGCATCTGTACTAAACTCGTATAAAGCAGTTGGTAATTAATGCCAATATGACCTATAGGCAAGTTTTTCGATATTCATCCCCGAATGATGTAATGCAAACAATTCACTGTTCAGCGCTGTTAAAGACGCAGCGCCACCAGCTGGTGCTTGCCGGACGCAGGATAATTGATTTCATCTGTATGTTCATTCACCCAAACTAAAACGTGGGTGCCATTGGTGGCACTTGGGACTCACTTTTTGCTGCCGAAGAAGAAGGCCCTCGATGTCCGTCAGCAACGTGCACAACATACGTCATCGCAGGACCAATAAATCGCTCATCACCAGAAGCCCATAAGGGTGCCATACTGAAGTTTCAACTGAACAAGCTGGCTTTTTTTCCTCTCGTTTTGACCATAAATTTGCAATATGCTGGCATTTGAAATTGCGCATAAAAGTCCGATGCGACGTCCTCCACATTCTACAGATATGGACAATAGGCCCGATGGCTGCTTTTGAAACAGCCATTTTCAATCACTGCGTCCAGCTCCAGATAACATAACACGAACGCATGCATATGCCTGTCAACCCCACATGATCGTTAGCATCGGAACCCGCGAGTCACAAAACACGATTTCTTCCTCGGACAAACAAAGATAAAATTTTTACTGTTGACAATGCCATGCGAATGCTGCCAAGATTTGCATCGAGATTCTTAGCGTGGATGAAAGCCATTGCTTGCACGCTGCGATTGATTACTCGCGTGTGATAACTTTTTGGTTCGAAGAGTGCAGAGTGCACCGTGTGTAATGGCTCAGAAACGTTTTATTCCTTAAACAAGAACGAAAACTTAAAATGAGAACCTAGGAAATAAAAGGGATTTTTCTCACTCCATGTAAGGCATGAGTCCAACATTACTCGCAATAAAAACGAGAGAAAACCCGACCGTTAATGCACCGCAACACTACGATGAAATGCATTAGTAATGGTTACTTAAGTAGAAAATCATTCGTGGGGGTGGCAGTCACCCTAGATCTATGCAAAATTTCTAGGTAGGTAACGCTGGCACATCCTCCATGGCGCTGATGATTAGCCCTCATATGCAGAAATAGGCCAACATAAGTAGAAATGACAATCTGAATCAGCGATACAACTTTGTGGTGTGAATGCTTCACAATGGAGACAATATGCTAAATATACGTTTAATTATTCTCAATAAAAGATACATTTTAATCTTCTTCCATAAGCAATGGAATTGCTAAAATACCCATTACGTTTATGGTTTGCTACACATTGTTTCTTTAAATGTCTATACAGACATTTTGTTATTGATGCGCATGCGTGCGAGGGCTTTAATTACGTCCATTGCCCAAACGATGAAACGGTCACTTGCTTTTCTTGCTTCAAGCTTCATTAATGCAATTATTGTGCATCACGTTTCGGGCACTAATTATAAATGCATAAAAGAAAAAGTCATTTAAGCTTAATGAGCAAAGACCGGAAAGTCTAATTGTTCCTCAAAGTGCTGTATTATTTTCAGCATGTGTTTTTTTTCTTTTCACAAATCCCTGGTACATGTACTCGTTAGCGGCGTGTTTGTGCCATGTCGTAATTTTTTTCCCTTTTCCCCCTCACCACTGTTTCCCTCAACATATGTCCCTGAAACGTTGTCCATTCTCACCCTAACAACAATTCGGTGCCAAAGTAGCTAACGGTAAACATTGGTCCAATACACCCAATTGCTGTTAGCAATTTTTTCATGTTTTTGAAATCCAAAAATTTCAAATTCATTATCGTTCGTCCATGACAGCGGAACAAAGGACTTTTTTGTGAAGGAAGTCAACAAACAATTAGAAATCTGACAAAAAATGGATACTAGAATATTATCACAAATAAAAAAAACCATAACATTCAATTAACACATTAGTGGGTGGGCTAAAGTGGCTTCCTATTTGTAGCCCATGGCACTCTTCGCTTTTTATAACAAACTTTGGAATAATAGGTGGCGCTATCCTTTTGATACAGAAACCAAAAATTAGTTACAGCGTAACACGCTTTTCAGCTTAACTAAATAATTCGCCGTTTGAACATTTCACGGCATAAAGCATATAACAATGAAAAACTAATAATTAAAAGGACCATTAAAAGAAATTGTATACAGACCATATTTTTAACTTGGCATTTTAAAGTTAATCGACTACTTAATTATCCCATGGTTTATCAGAAAATGGCCTCAATTAGAAATGAGACTTAACAAACTACGCTAGTTATAGTTTTTCGACTAATGGTAAGAATGGAAATTGCATGTTTAATTACCGTTTATAATAAATTAAACTAAGTGCAACGCAACATGCCGTCATCCTCCGTGGCAATTTGCATTTTGTACAATTTCGTGCATTTAAGAAATGAACAATTTAGCAGTAATCTCGTATCCTGCACTGTAGTGATACTCGAAATACTCCACTTTAATTTAATTGTGCATTTGGCATAACAACAAACAATAAAGCGAAAGCTTTCATCCATTTTATTACTGACGAAATTATCGCCTATTCTTAATCCAATAACGACGTCAGTAATTATGTTTTAATCATTTAGAGAAAATAAGGCTCAGTCTCCTAAATTGTTCGCAAAATAGAATAACGTTATAGGATGAAAGTTCGGAATCTGTATTAGGACTCATTTCCAAAGAAATCCAAAGAACTTGAGTTGAAAATCCATCATATATTTGTCCGTGATTTTCAATTCGGAATCAGAAGCTATAGGCCTTACTGTACTGTATTTTGACTTAAGGGAGTAAAAAATCACTTTGAAACTCCCGAGTTTGCGTGCAGGCACTAGGGGACGGTGCATTAGACGATGAAAACTATGGGAATAATAAAACTGAATGAAAAAACAACAACTAGAAAATCTCAGCTCGTGGTATTTTATACCATATACATGTAATAGAAGCGCACTTTGGTGAAATGTAGCGGAGATAAACATGATATTGCGCTGGATTAATGGGTTTGGGGTTGCTCTTGGAGGGGTAACTCGGACAGGCCAAGAGGGTGTGCCGCTATTCAATGGTGGTACTACAAGTAGCACAGCTCGTGACTCAACGCTTATCCGAATTTTGGTTTCAAGAGTAGGTTTTTGTGGGGCCCCAGGGTGAATCCCTCTCTTATTTATGGCACATTGCATCGCAGTCGCTTATCTCATTACATTAATCCATACTACAAGATGGTGATAGCGAGAGTCAGCAACCAGCAACATGCGGGCGAGCTCCCTGAACTTCCACATCCGGACGCCTATGGATGCAGCACGTGTTTCCTCTTCGCAGTTTCGATGCCCTCATACCCCCTTCCATCAGATTATTCCTCAAATTCGAGACAAGTATTCGCCGTGCATTGCTGATTTCCAGTCATGAAACATTGATGCACACATTAATCTTGCTGCGGGATTAATTCTTCGGCTGAGGGGTTGTTTTAAAACAATGCACGATAATCTATGATAATCACGAGACTCAGCAACTTCTTGAAAAAGAAACATAGTCGGTCTATTTCACTACGAGTAAACGTTGCTAATATTTTTTTTTCACAACGCTGTGAGAGTTTACGCCC
Organism: Megaphyllum sjaelandicum; assembly: GCA_034698745.1. Classification (NCBI taxonomy): domain Eukaryota; kingdom Metazoa; phylum Arthropoda; class Diplopoda; order Julida; family Julidae; genus Megaphyllum; species Megaphyllum sjaelandicum. The sequence continues at coordinate 33,364 of JAQGBX010000261.1, read as the reverse complement.
AGTTTTAAACATTTCTAGAGCCAATTCAGAACAGTTCGACTTTATATAAAGATTTAGCTCATTTTTAATCCCAGTGTTTTGAAAACCATAATTCAATCAGGGTTCCCACACATATTGCAAATGAAAACCCCCTATCAATTGCACGAGATTCTTTGGCTGCATCATCCAATAACTTTTGTTTCTTTTCATTAACCTCCTGAACTTCTTATGTTTTAAGTGAAAGGCCTGCATGGCTGGGTAAAAAATTCCATGACTTTTCACACAACTTCCTAAAATTCCCTGACAATCCCAGGTTTCCCAGAAATGTGGGAACCCTGTTCAATATAAAAAGGTAATAGCTTATTATCAATTTTACTTAACGTTCAATGCTCGTTTCTGACATTTCTTGAGAGCCAGTCGATCTAATCATGTTCACTTCCAATCTTAATCAATCAAAATGAAGTTTAAATTGTTTTGTCTACGTGTCAACTCAATGAGGTGGTTTCATATCTGATGGATTTCGGATATAGTGATGGGTTGATATTCCTTGCCCTGCACCATTAAACATCGAATGATCATCTGCCCACATCCCTGTACATCACCATCAGTTCCCTCTTCTATGATCTTAGACAAATTTGAATGACATCTGCGTCAAGTACATGTACTGTAAGTTTGTAGCTCGAAGACTTTTTATTGATCCAAATACGAAGGTGGAAAGTGATTAAAAAAAACTAATCCCCTGATGCCCATAAGTTAGATTTGGATAGGATGTGACACACCCTATAATTAACGGATTTTGGTACGGGCGTAAAGGATATTGAAAAGGATTCGTCGAAGTTTTTAATACGTATCTTTAGAAATTAAAACATACAATAACTGAATTGAAATTCAAACCACGACACACGTACGTGATAAACTGACCGACAAAGGCCGGCATACTGTGAATTACAAATTCAATCGCTTTAACTGAGAAACGGTGCAAGCATTAAACAAATATAAACTCAAAGAGTCAACACATTCCTTCGTGTTGCAAAAGTGCGAAAACGAGTTTCATTTCAAAAATGGTTTTAGAAACACCATATCGGTAGGCGTTGGGCGAATAAATCTGAGGACAACACCTGCATGATTTGCTAAATGTTAATTGAGGGCTAATCGAGGCATTAAGTCCACTGGCCTTAATTTCCACAAATCATCGAAAGAACGTAATGTGCTGTATGCGTTGGCGTTCTGGTGAACAGTCTGAAATTTCTGTAAAACTCCTTCGCAGTAACACTGCACCATTAATCCAGGACACTGGAACCAGCCCACCATACGGCTCAATAAAGTTGGGAAGAAGCCAGGCAGAAAATACAGAGGAAGCAACGAGAGAAAAAAAAATAAGGGAGAATCTGAAAAGCAAGGGTCTTTAGGATGTGGGATGGCCGGAAATCCAGCAAATTGCCAAAAGGATGGCTAAAGTTTAGCTAAGGGTTGGGAGGGAGGAAACCCCAGGCCTAGATCCATAGAGCTCAAAAGAGCGAAAGAGATATATTGATGGGTGGATCAGCGCAATGGTTGCGGAATTCATCGAACGACACTGATAAATTAAACTCAAATAACTCCAGCATTACGGTCCCATGCTCAAGCACGCAAAATTCAATTGAATGATGTCGATACCATTGCCAAATGAACATTAGCTGGAGATTTCGAAAGCATTGCTCAAACCTGGCCAAGCAAACGTACGGATACGTTCATGAATCAACCCACAAAGGATGTCAGATATTGCGAGACAACAAGCGCAATATGTCAAGGCAGGAAGAAAATAGTTGCGTCGCAATACGTCTCCCTTTTTTTTCCCTTCTTCCACGTTTTTGGAATTTGCAATGATATGGAATTGATATTGTAGACGCATTATTACAGCTCGAAACAAATAACGAAAAAAAAAAAGCTGATAGAGTACATTGGAAATGTGAAAAAGCCTAGTATACAATATTATCAGAGATGATCTTCAAACGTGACATTCCTTCCTGAAATCTTCCATTGACCGTTAAGATTATTCCCCTCCCCCCCAAAACCAATGAGTAATCAATTCAACTTTTTTTTATCTACACTGGGTTTTTTTTAGCACCGAGTTGCATGGACAAAATTGCAAGAAGTCTTATAAGAAAAACGGAAGCAGTCAAAGCATCGAGTCCAAACTAAATGCTTTTACATGTAATGATTACATATATACAGGATGAACCTTCTCAACGAGAACGAGCGAATGTCTCATAAAAATAACAATGGTCACAATCGATGATACCCAAAGGTGAGGTCAAAACTGACCTTGAATACAAAATAATTTTATTCAAATAATGAAAAGGTAAGGAAAGGTTACATACAGTAGATATAACTCTTCTACGTATACGTTGTAAATATGCAAGTACATAGTAGATACTATAAGTTCAAATTGCAAAAGTGGAAAATTACACCTTGTTTCTACTGCACTTCACGCCTACCTAACCATACCTAAAATTGTGACGAGATATTCACCAGTTTTTGTTGAGATGACTCATCTGCATACATACATTGACACTGAAAAAGCTCTGATATAGCCAACATGTAAAACTCAAGAGTTGGGTTGAAAAATGCATAGCAATTCCTTAAATAACAATGATGAACATACTGTAACTAAAAGCGTATAGAAGCTGATTGAATGATTGAAAACAAGTCCATGGACTAGATTATAAAAAAAAACGAATCCGGGATGTAAATTAGTTGATCTTTCCTATTTTCCAAGAAAAAAAAATTTTGCTCGGATATTTATACGCAGTCATCAAGTGTAATCATCTTGTCAACGCAATGGACTTGATTGTTATTAAACTTCTTTAAACTTCAAACTTTTTGGGCGCCATAACAAACGCTTCGCCATCAGAAACTTTTCACCTCCAAGCGTTATTATCGTTGAGTCAAAGAACTCGAGATTAATAAAAAGTTATACAGCGCGTTAAGCTGAGGCATGAAAAGGAAGATGGCGGCATGTGACAACTTGAAATGGCCAGCTTATTATTTAGATTGTCGTTTATCGTGTTATCATCCGAATCTATACAATGGATGGAACGCAGAAAGCCTGTCGTGCCAATGAAATCTTAAGCTGACCGACTAAAACTTTCAGCCATCATCGCATTTATGTAGGTGTAACGTATGTTAGTCCATCATTGAAAGCCAAAATCCCTCAAGATAACCCATTTAAAGGCCATATCAGCAGAGAAATGGCCAGCCAAAATAGCGGAATGTCATATACTTTGCAATGTATTCAGAGATTTCATGATATTTCCTATTTCTTTTTTTTTCTCACGTACTTAACAACCTTTCATCTATGGGCTATATATAACCACTGAATCGAGCTGAAGTAACATGAATGAAAACGCAACAAATCTGGTGACAATGCAGATTACTTCGAAGGTTACGCAGAGATTACTCGGTGGCTTTGTGCATTTGTTACACCTACAATTTGCGCTCCAGATAGTTTTTATAGAATAAGCAATGGCATTCGTCAAAAACTGATTGCACCGATTTTCCAGAAAGAATTGTGGGAATATTTCATGGGAGAACCAGTAACTGGGTCCTTCAAAAATGGATTTGCCATACATAAAAGTAAACTACACAAGTTGCAAAAATACATTCGAAAAAAGCCAAAAACAATCCGTAGATTTAGACCACTATTCAGGGGGAGAAAAAAACAGACTAGTCCAAGGACTAGATTGGCGGTTTATTTAGTATTTGGATGAAAAAAAAATCAAAGTTTTCTGCATTCTTGTCACTGACATACATAAAAGTTCAGCAATCCAAATAATCTAAACTGTGTAGTGTCAAGCTTGAATAAACGCAGGCGTATTAATAGGCGGCATTTTAAGCGAACATGTGCCTCATTACGAAATAAACAACGATGATGCCTTCATCCAGTGTACTCCCATGCACCAATATGCAACATTTAAAATTTTTAATCGAAGGATGATGTTAAATTAATTAGGTTACCATTGAGTACAAAAAAAAAACGGCTTCAAACGCAACTATCTGAGATTGCATGTACATGTACAATTGTACAAGTATAGCATTATCTGAAAGTGGTACATGTATTGTACTACGAAACTCGGTGCAACATACGGAAGCTGTGATGGTGACAAAATGAATGAAAAATATCGGATCAAACGAAAGGATCGCAAACATACCCGTAAAAATTGCTGGCAATCACCGAAACAATAAGTTATCGCAAGCTTGTAAGCAAAAGCGAAGTATTTGTACCCCGAATTCACCATGGAATTGATGGCAGAATAATTGAACTGTTCAAGATGTCCACATTTTACAGAGTCGTACTCCCGACGGGGTGCAGTTACAAGAACACGGTCTCTAGTATTCCAAAATTAACATGTCAGCAACGACACTGCTCAAACTAATTGATGATGGCAGAAAATAGTTCCCGAATCGTCGTTTGTTTCTAATATGAAAGAAAAAAACAGCGTACCAGTCCCCAGAATTCATTCACCATCCATCCATCACCAATGGGAGACGAGACAAGCACACACATGTGACTTTGTAAGACGAGACGAAAACTCGGGAAAAGAGTAAAAAGGGGGAAGATGATGATGATGAAGAAAAAGCGAGGGGAGTAAAGAAAAAGACGACAAATGCATGAATGAACAAGTCGTCAGCATAAAGAAATTGCTGAAGAACGTTACGAGGAATGATGCCTGCAGTTCTGGACCTAGTCGAAGGTAAATGTGACAGTTTTGCACTTCCCATTACTTTTTGGAAAGCAACGGGGGAATGACATCGATGATGAGCCGAGATGGATTAGCATCAGATTAAAAAGGCTATTTTTGACAACTGATCAGCCGTAGATCCAAATATTTCTAAGATGAAAGGAAACTGCACCACGCACGAAGCATCGATGAATTAAATTTGCATCGAAGAAAACTGTAAAACAAGATTTAATCACTAAAACGTCAAGTTGAATTTCCCCTTTTAGCTACTGCCTTGTACTATTCTCTTCATGGCACGTAGACTTATGCTACCAAGGACCATACACTGTAGTTTGTTGACATCATGACTTTGAATTCGCCGAAAAACGTTTCAACGCTTCCACTCTCCCGTGTATTTTCAGCGTTTTCCGTGCATATAAGCACCAATCTTTGTGATTGTTGGCAGACAGAAATAACGACAATAATAGGATCACACGGTGAAAGCAGCATTAAAAACCGCTCAATTAATGAAAATGGGCACACTGCAATGGCAGTCCACTAATTAATTGAAATGTAAAACCTCGCATCAATTAGACAAACGTGCCCTGAATAGTTCAACGCACCCAAGTAAGTAATGAAGTGTTGCCACGTAGTTCACTAAATAGCAGAAGGCGAGAAATTCATCACATTCGCCATTAATTACACAGTGTAACTCTAGACATAGGAACTCGTATATCTTTACTCGAATTATAGCGAAGTATCTACAGCAATGCCACGTGCCGCGAATACCATGACCATGTACATGTAACTCATGTTTAAAGCGATGTAGTTGTTCAAATTCAAGTTTCTACAATGTATCTAAATGCATCGCGAATAGATAATAGACTTGATATTTGTTGGAAATATAAAGCATAGGTTTGAGAAGTGAATAAACAATCTTCGTGCAAATTCCCAGGATCGAACTAAAACTCTCCAAAAGTTTGAAACCAATAGCAAATTCACGAAATTATTATACATTCATGAATAAAAAAATGCATATAAAGGAAGCACGTCAAAATGGAACTTTTTTTTCAATTACACGTTCTTCTACATTTCTTTCAAGAATTACTAGGGAAGAATCTACCGTATACTATACACACTACAATGTAGATCCAGGTGGATACTTAACACTGGCAAAAACAAAACCATCGCATACCATGGGATTATTCGAAAAACGTACGAACTGTCTCCAAAAACTATTCGGGTAGATTTACACGAAGACAGTTGGCGATACTTTATCGCCTTCTTGACAAGTTGCAAATTGGACTTCAATCATAACCGTTCTGTGAGATTGGAAAAGCGTTTAAGACCAAAATTACCTTTTTTATAAAACGTACCGCTTACGTTGCCCGCACTTCCGTATCAATCGCGAATTCACGACAGAAATTCCATCCAACTGGCCACTAATAACACCTTATAAATCCACAAGTAGTCCGCGCACGACGCAATCCACAGACAGTAAGTCACTTAGTGTGTTCGGAGGCCGATTTCCAACTGAATAAAAACACGCGTCTTTTTTTTTGGTGGCGTATTCACAGCAGCGTGTACAGGGTGGGATCTCTTAACAGCCTCTCAGATTGTGGTCTACTCCCAACCATATAAATGAGGACGTCGGGAACGAGGGAGACAAACCGTAAACATGGACGACGGGTGGGGGGCGGAAATGGTTGCCAAAATAAAAGAGGAATTAAATAGGTGCTGAGAACCCGAACTCACCTGCTCCTTGGTCTGTGGCGCTGCGAGCAGGAGCAGGTGGGCGTCGAGGGGAAAGGTGAGGAATAGCATTATGAAGGGTGCCATCTTTTGGATTGGTCAGTTAAAATGGCGGTATCCCAAACTGCGGCGGTGGACTGGCGCCACGGGTCAGTGCCTCGGTCAACCTCTACCTAACGAACCGTTTTATTTAATTAGAGGAAGAACGTTTTATCTGTCATTAATGGAAACTATCGTCGGGGGCCTCCTTCGCTGCGAAGGGCGGTGAAGGGTAGGGATCCTCCTCCGCAATTACTAGGCTTCTACTTCATCGCACAACAACGATCACCTTAATTATTATCGTTATTATTCCCTAGGAATCCCCGGATTGTGGGCACAAATTGAAAGGACTGAAAAGTCCGTACCATAGAAGATTCAACGAACTTTAGACCGAGATATGTCTCGAGTACGTGATCGTCCACAACACCCAATTTTTACGGCATTACCTTTTGACAGGAATGGTCGTCTTAAAATCCAAATGCAGAATGACGTATTTCGATGACTCCACGTACTTGAGACTTTACTTCATATTCAGTGGAGTTATTAAACAAGTTTTGGTCGTAATTCGACCCCAGTATATCATCAACAGAAGAAACTATAACAATTCCAAACCAAAATGTTATTGCAATAGTACATGAAACATCCATTATGTCGCAGAAAATTGACATCTGACAGTTTTATTGCCTCGAATCAATGAAACTAACCACAATTGCAAGCAAATGACAAAATAAGTCTACTGCAATAATACGTGTACGTGTACAGTGTAAATTGCACAAAGCAGACTAGAGTTATCATTGGTGACTTAACAAGTTAAACCATCGTTGTTGAAATTAAGTTTTCTTAGTTAAAACCATTCCAATTTTTACAGAGGATGGAATCGCAGTAAAATATGTTAATCTCGATGGGCCCGTTGTTTATGAACAGTCCCTATCTTGTAAGCCAGCGAGGGTGCAGTCAATACAGCAATTAGGCGTTAGCAAACAACGAGCCTACTCAATACCAAAACCCACCAGCTTCGAACGAGTGCCAATTAGACTGTCCAATTACTGAATAAGGGCGAGATGTTCAGCGCCACCATGCACTTTCCTCAATACAATTTACACTATTAACACCAAATACGTGATGGATCTGCATTTGGAATATTGACGACATGATCAGTGTTCATAAAATGGCCCGTCACTAGACAGCAGCTATAGGGATGGATCTTCTAGTCTTCTACATGAACGCACCAAAGAGGAAGCTAAGAGATGCCCAAAAGAGAAGGTTTGACGTCATTTAGGCACGTCTAATAGCAGGTTGTAGATTCATCGCAAAGCTGCATGGCTGTAATTATATTAAAATTATGCAACAATAAAAAAGAAGCATTTGTATACCGCCGACACTCCCGCGCGGAAAATTGTTTTCGAAAGAGAAAGTTAATCACTCGGCAAAGAGAGAAGTGGCATTAAAACCCCCTAATGAACCAATCTGAATTAAAATTGACACAAATTATAATGGCACCAACTTGATGTAGCAATCTGAAATTGGCCCGTTTGCATTTGTAATTAGATCCTTTGCTCCCTAGCCAACACTCCAGAAGAATTAGATTTCGCCAGAAACAGAACAATTCGTTTTAAGAGGAAAGCACTTACGGTTTTGTAGTTAAATTTCACCTGTTTTGTTCTGCTTTTTTAGATTTCCAGAGTGAAGTATTAAAACTGTATTAAAACTTGACGATCGAAAAAGTCACTTCAGATGCTCCCTGCACCATAAAGACAGTGCTTAGTTAAAATGGAACGACCAAATTAATCCGAAAAACTAAAGCTCGTGTCTTTTTAATTAGTTCACTTGGCAAAAATCATGAGCAATCGTAGATTAGGAATCGTTTGCAACTGAAACACATGCTTTATTATGAACCGTGCATGCATGTTCCATTTATTCGAGCACAGTCCACTCTGTCTTACATCTTGGTAAAAGAACTGCAAGTGTTCATCCCTGTATTTACATACTTTTAGTTATTTTACTCTCATTACAGTACAGTACATTTCTCTAAAGAAAGTTAAGTCGCGCAATATCGCTATACCGACAATAACCAAACAAGTCTAAGTCTTACGCAACTAAAACCAATTCAGCGAGGAGGTCTGGAGTCCCAACGGAGAAGTACTAGTCTACAACCCCACGCTGGTGCGTACAGACCTGTAATTTCCAAGAGCTATGGGTCAACGTATAAACAATCCCAAAGTAAACACACTCGTAGTTAGTGGTCAGCATAAATCAGTGCTGAGAAAATATTCCCGCTTCATTATAAGACAATGGCACGTAGCAGTACCGGCGAATGCATCGATTTTTTCCCCATCCTAGTATTTAATTTATAGGATGTGCGCACTCTTAAGAGCTCTTGAATATTAATAAGATTTGAACAAAGCCACAGATACAATCTGAAACTTTTGAATAATTAAGCATTGGCTTCGGTGGATAAAAAAAACTGACCATATTAGAAAATCCTGGATGAAGACCGTCACAGTAATGCCCAAAATAATTTTAAAACGGTTGGCAGTGGCATTGTATCGGCTTATAAATATTAATCTCCTATAAAACGATTTATCAGCGATCAGTTCGTTTTGCACGTATTCATTCGGACTTATCTTACAGGAAGCGGTGGCCGCTGTAAGAAGGTAGGTCCAGGCCAATAAAAGGGAGCAGCTCCGTACCATTCCCCTTCAGGTAACACCTATACGGAGGGTATAATTACTATTTGCATACGAAACTACTATTTATCGGCCGCGAAACAATCACTTCGCAATGTTACGCTAACAGGGAGGAGGGAGAAAGCAATGCCTTCTGAACTTAACAAAGGTCCAAAAACAGGAGCATCTCCCCCTTCCTATATCTGCAGCGTTTCAAAAACACGGCGCTATTTTGGTGCTGCTTATCTCGAAAATTACTCCAGGCTACTGAATGTCTGACTACGACTAGAATAAGTATAGCACTACCCAGAAAAGAACTCGCGGGGTAAAGACACTTTCAACGATACGCCAAATTATGAAATTGCCAAACAGATGCCAAAAAAATTAATCCTGGAATTTTTTGGAGAGAGACAAAAAAATAACAAAAAGCAATAAAAAGAATCAATTATTTTGAGTGATGAGGGCGAGTAATCTTTTGTTGAATTTCTAGCTATTTATTTAACGAATATCTTCAGTAATTGAATTGCAAGAAAGTCTCTTCGTAACTTCCGGGGAACTAGAGCTATATCGGTCCCAATATATCCTTCCCTACAAAAGGCCTTATACAGTACTGTATTCGAAATGCGTGAGACATTTTTTTCTGCATCTTGCGTGATTCAAACTATCATGTCCACGCATTAATACTTTTCGTGTATACGAATAGTTGGTGTGGTTACACCCTGTACACCTCAATGTATACAGGAAAGGATGTTGGAAAGACCAGACATTGAATCAGTTTCAAATAAACTGGCGTCCAAATATAATATTCCGGTCAGTAAGTTGAAGCCAGGGATAAAAAGTGTAAGCCTGGACACAATTTTACCGTTTCGATAATCGAGATAGACAACTCTAACATTGACTTAGCCGGCCTTTGCTCCATCAGATACAGACCATTCATCTTCAAAATTTATACGGCAGTTCCAATTTTGATAGCAAAGGGTTATCTTTTCAGATTCACATTGGCCAATATTAAAGTTCATGCGCGCGCCTTATTTATTACACTTCTTATAAATGAACCGGTCTGAGGACATGAAAAACGAAAGAGACTAAAGCTACATGTATTTAACCCTTGATGACCACGTGGGTGGGCTGGTTTTCAGCACTTATAACAACCGTTTTAAGGGGTAAATCTTCCAGTTGTTTACTCCAAAATTTACATTAACCACACGTGATATACTATTCACATGTAAATTATAATTATATTGACTCATGGCTAAACAAAAAGTTATTCATAACTGAGTTTCCTCGTTGCCATAGTTACATGTACTGAAGACATTTAACAATTTAAGCAAATGATATACTTGAATATCATGATAAAATCATGGTACGATATACTTGTATATATATGTCTGAAGTCGGGCACATCTTTTTAATGCTTACTGAACAATGACAACTTTTTCTCAAAATCACTATATCAAACCATTTGGTATACAAAAATCAAAATATCTAGAATTAAACTAGATATTTTTTATTTTAATGAAATGTTTCAGAAAACATTTATTTGTTCAGTAAATCAAATACATAAAATGACACGATTTAACACTATTTATAATTACCTTCACATCAAAGTCCGCTTCATGCTATGCGATATTTTTGATTTCCTAAACTGGGTGTTATTTACGACCTCTTGTACAATATCAGCGTAACAAGTTTGCAACGGAGCAAACATAAATCTAAACACTGCAATATCTCTAGTTTCTAATTCTAAACCTGTCTCTTGGATATTCGTCGCAATGAATATGCGTTATCAGTAAATCGTCGTCTCTACGGCGAACTTTTTTTTGCTAGTTTGTTTTAATTTTTTTTTTGCAGCATCTGAATGAAGAATTAGGAGATACAAGATGAAAAATTAGTAGGAAAAGGAAAAACATAAGCGACTGAATGGAATTTTGGAGGCATATGCATTTGTCAGTTTTTATTATAGCTCCCATATCGTGTATAGCGTACAGAACTGGCATTAATCAAACTCAAAGCAGGATAATTTTAAACAAGTACACGAGTTTCATGATTTGAATATAAAATTTTGTGAAACGTAAATATTTTGGATGGCACATTTTTAGTATACCATAAAAAGAAATTAATTATATTATAAAGAGAAATTTTGTTTGTAACGATGCACCTGGGATAATAAAATCGCGAAGAAAAAGTAAGCTTAACATTGAATGTTTTAAAGTTTTGAATGCAGGAATAAAATGAGAAAAAAGTTCATAAACAGTATCCGTTGAAACACTGTAGGCCTACTAACAAACCAGAGGCAATTAAATGCATCGGTATTTAATTTACTTTTCAGACCCAGCACGATTTAGCCAATTACAATAACGAAAAGATCATATTTGATAAAGTCCGAATTTCATGCCTTGCATGATGGGAAATGAGAATCTGTTGTCATGACAATGTGACGTACTCGTTCGGAGGCAGCATCCACTATCGATGACGTCGAAGTTCACACTTCATGAAATAATTCGGGAGCGCGCGTGTTATTTGCATATCGGTGTTGCTTATATAAAATTCCGCAAAGCGTTTCCCTCGTCAAAAACCACATGCCAAATAAAAAAAAACTTTTTTCAAAACGATACTATAAACACTATAATGCTAACAAAGATATGCATCGCATTCCGCCATATGATAGAGTCGCGACGAAATGCATTTATACTTCATACTATGCAAATATCGCGTCCCAATTGCTTTCCATAAAGATATTTTTTAACAAAAATCACCACCTAGTGTGAAAAGGAAAATGGCGTGAAGCACAATTCCATATAGACATCGTCAAGTTGCATGGGTGTAATGGCAAGGCGGTTTTTCCCCTTTTCAGAATGCGAAAACCTCGACAGAACCAGAAGATGCACGATATAAATGCATCGCAGTTTGGAAATGGGAATTTTGCATTTGCTTTTGTTACGTGGATCTCCGCTTTTTCATAATAAATATACATACATATGGTTAGGTGCATCCGATCTTTGGGACGAAAGAAAGAAATGCATTATAGCATTGCTGCGTAGAAATAGATACATACGCAGTTTTATTCCCAATATGACCAGTCGCGTTTTCCTGCACCAATAGGAAAAATGCAAGTTTATACGTATACTGTAAGTGTCTATATAGTCACTTTGAGAACGCCACTTATTAAAATATTTTAAAACTTTGTAAAACTTATTTTTAAGAAAATGAATAAAGGATGAAGCAGCATAAAAACATGCACCTACAGTATATTGTATTTCTGTACACGGTGTACAATCCACACATTTGCACAATTCTAACACTTCAAAAAGCATAACCCGACTTGAAACATATCACATACTTAATCTAAGTAGCCTACGAGCTAGAGTGTATTATTTTAATTTACTCGACGTTTGAAAATGCAAAATTATGCTGCCTTTTCATTTAAATCAGATTAGATCCTTAAAAGTAATGAAACCTTCTACTGTTTATAAATTACACATAAATTATGCACGATATTATGCAATAAAAAGATCTCAAGAATCAATGGCAGTTGAAATTCGCTGTCAAGGAATGGAGGAATTAATTGTCTATATCATGCATTACAAAACGGAAAGAAAGCAATTGTCCAAGATGTTTACCTCCGCTCAGAAGAACCTTTATCATTTTTAAGAAACAAGATTCGTTTTTGTGCCAACGCGTCTGGTGTATCCGTTCGTTCATTGTCATAATAAACACCAGAATTTGAGATCGATATTAACGGGTGGTAACAAATAGCACGCCCGCTACAACGCCGCAGTTAATTGCACAACAGCCGTCCAAAAAGCGCATCAGAGAAGCGGAATAAATTTGAATATTATTGATTACTAATAATGCGATACCCGACGAGGAAAATGCAATTCACCAAAACTTAATAACTAACTACATGTACACGGTTTGCGCACATGTGCAATTGAAAAATGAATAGAAATGTCGTAAAGGTTTTAGATATAGCATTTGCAAGCTCCAAAACCTTCGGCCATTATACAGGTCATGCGGTGTATCGATAAATTTGTCGATAATAAACATATTTATCACAAAAAAAGTCAACTTCTCAAACTTATTGCGTTTATGGTTTATTAATGCTGGCAGAATGACACGATTCCTCCACCGAACATGCCTAACAATAAAGGGGATAGTTCAAAAACATTGATACTTACAGTATTGAACGTCGATTAACACAAGTAACGAAATGCTGACTCCTCGAAAGCCGAGCAATTCTTTCTGAATATCTAAAGAAATAAACAAAAAGGTATATCACATGACGTATCAGAACATTACTATTGTTGTTAATTATAGGCTATTCATAAACATGACAATAGTTAAATGTACTAGAACAGTATAGATTCGAACGTAGTGAAAAAACCAACAATCTACATTGTAGGCCTATGCAACATTACGTTCCATCGATATTGTCCAAAACAATACGGTAAAGCCTAACTTATACTTGTATGCTCAATAGTTGCTCATCGATGGAAAATGACACCCGTTTGCACATACAAGTGGGTGTATAATAATGAACAACTTCGATAAATTCGTCTGATATAGCAGCTTACTCCTTTACTCATTAATACGAGCCAATGACGTTGAATTTATTGTCGATTGCTCAGTAAATTTTTCCTCACAATCTTAAAATCGAATCCATTTTATCCAGCGTTCATGATACGGTATACATTTTGGACATTCAGAATTCAAATAGATGATTTATTCGCGCTGCCCTTAAGCCCCGCATCAAATGACATTTCCACATTTAGTGACAATGCTGTCGTTTCCAGGCTGCATTTTTGCCGCCAAATAAAAATAGCGCTATATCCACAAAGTTTTCCCTATAATTTTGATAGGTCTCCTAGTGTGCACCTAAACATTTTATGGGCGTTTATATAACGTGCATCGCGAACGGGATGGGAAAAGAGTTGGTGGCGTTGAATGACGTCCCACATTCCGTGCGACGATATTAAACCACGTGAAACGTAAAATATTAAAACCCAGACAACAATCGCAATCATATCGGCTATGAAAGTGTGGGATAGCGAGCAGGTGGTATCGCGTTTTGCTTCCCCGCTAATTTCGTATGCCTAGATGACGAAGGAAGGCTGCAGCAACAGCAACATTGAGCGAACGATCTGCCAGTATATTGATCACCGATGCCACAACTATGTGCGCAATTAAAAGCTACGGCATCCGCGGGGAGGGGAGGAGAAAATGCGCCACATCCCGCAAATTCCTGACACGACCGATGTTTACCTTGCATGAGATTTATCATGGAAATAGCTGTTGCATGGATCACTGTCAGAGTTAATCAGCTTTTGTGGTTGTTCAACAGATCATTAGGAGGATGCTAGCCGAAGAAAGAAATCTACATGGGCTCATCATTCCGCAGCGAGGTTGCATGCGTGCGAATAAAAGAACGCAAAAAAACTGACGCCAAAAAGAGTTGGGGAAAATACTGCGTGCAATTACCCGCGCATCGAGTATAAAGGTCCATCCATCGCGAGCAGTTGCTCGAGAAACATTCTGTCAATATAGAATGCCGATGAGGTGTCGTTAAACGGTGTTTTAGAAGGGTGCAATCACTTTCGAAAAAAGGGTACAACTCGACAGACGCAGCAATGTCTGGAAACGCATACAGTAAAAGGTACAAAGAGTAACGGTACAACAACGCGACAGACACGAGCGGGCCACGTAACGTATTCAAAGCTTCTTCAACGCTACGATAGTTAAACGAAACTGCGGTAAAAGCAGAGCGAGATGAGGACGTCTCAATAAAGAGCTTCGTGAGGCTTCGCACATTATAGGCCATCAGCGTTTTTTATAAAGAGGAAAGTTTCACCTTTTTTATCGCCCATTATGAGGCGACGAAATTGTAATGCGAGTTAATAGCCCGTTAGTTATATTGTCAGAATGAACCCATAAGGAAAATTCACTTTCGTATAAATCAGTTTCATTATGCGACATGCTCGAGCCCACAGCG
Organism: Megaphyllum sjaelandicum; assembly: GCA_034698745.1. Taxonomy (NCBI): domain Eukaryota; kingdom Metazoa; phylum Arthropoda; class Diplopoda; order Julida; family Julidae; genus Megaphyllum; species Megaphyllum sjaelandicum. The sequence goes on along the minus strand of JAQGBX010000261.1, from coordinate 18,239 downwards.
GATGTGCCAGCGCGCCAGGCTGCGGCATCGTTTGCAGAAAATTGCTCGTCGCACCTCTGGACCATGTCAATAAACGTCGAGCCTCACTGCTCGGCGACATTAAACTTGGAAATGGAATAGAAATCGTACCGTACACTAAAATAGACGGAATAATTTGGTTCGAAGGTCTGCTTTTCGAGCGATGACAGCGAAAGATTTCATCGAATTGCGCGCATTGATAAGAAATCGACGATGCATTGTTTACACGAAGAACACAGCGTGCGTGACCGTTTCGTCATCACGTGTTCCTTGGCTGCGAACCAACGACACGGCCTCCGAGCATTATACCTTTGGAATGGAGAAAAGAAGTTCATCGCAAAACCAGATCGCTAATATTGCAATAAGCAACATTTCAGACGATGGCCTGCAGCCTCTTTCGAACGATTCGTTCGACACGTTGCCATTGGTTGTCGAGCGATATATCCCTCCGCGTCGAAATATTAGAAGAGATGTTTTGGAAACGTTTGTTTGGAAAAAAAAATGAAACCTGGATGTGGAAAACACGCAGGAAACGTGCGAGGAGAAAACTTCCGTCCTCACCTGATGGGACCCTTGGCCAATTCAGCCGTGGCTCACCATGTGGCGTCCACGTGCAACCCATCAAACCTCAAATTCCAACTAGCCAGAGCACCGGAAGTATTAGCTCACCCTCGGCCCCGCTATTTAAAAACACCGTCGATGCCATTCCCCTAAAATACAAGGCACGCGTTTGTGAAACAAAACCGCGAATGCCCCATCTTCTCCCCTCGCCACTCGTTTTATGATGGCCGCCCAGGAACCGATACAGATTTCATCCGAAACCGTCATGAAATTTTAGTACGTTGGTCCAAAAAATGCAAGGCCACGTGGTGTCCATCTGCCCTACCACCGAACGATTGACCAAACAAGGGGGACAGGCAACGACATCCGGAGAGGGTTGGAAGTATGGCTTCAGGAAAGAGGGGGTAAATCCCTTAGTAATGACAAGATGCCATTGCTACGACACGGAGCAATAACACTTAAGAGTAAAGACAATGTCATAGAAGAGTCATTAATGAAAGGACCATTAAATCTTATCTCCGCTAAGTTGTCTGCCGAGAAAGGATTGCAGCTGTCCATCGTTTCGGGCCGAGGAATATCGCGAGCGGAAGTTTTAAGGACGAAAAATTGTAACGTGGCACCTCGGTGCAGGTAACAGAAACAACTAGCAGCCACAATTAAGGAAGGTACGCCAGTCTGGTTGAGTGTCGCTAGGAACGAAATTTAATTAGGTACGACGACGATGATGATGATGGGGTTTATGGACTGCCAACGCGAAAATTCGCATCCAGTTGATAAATAATTAATAACTTCCATATCATATACAACCAAACCTCTTTTCTTGGGTAGTCATAAAAGGATGGGCATCTTCCCATGTTGGGCAACCACCACGTGCCAGAATCCCGGGGCAGCGCATGCGGGGATCCTTTGATCAGAATGATCATTTTGAAAGTTTCAAACTATTTTGTGATTTGGAAAATCTATGTTCAATCATTTGGAACGCTAGAAGATAGCGTTTAGTTGGAAATCCACCGTGAAACAAGTGGAATTATCCACGCAATTCACAGAAATCACACACAACTTGAACAATGTTACGCTGCATAATCGGCATTTCCGATCACATCATTGTCCCCATGCCGTCCATAACGAAGCTTTTCCGATCGACACGTGAATAAAGTGACAATTTTTACTTTCGCATTCTTCACGACTGCCTAAAGTGCCATTCGCAAAGCTTCTGTCCGAGTACCCCTATGAATGCAATAAATGAGAGCGATTTTTTGCATATAAAATCCGACAGACCGTAACTTCTATCGTAAATTTCCGCATCGGTTCTCCGAATGCCCAATGGTAGGGAGGTCCAACACGGAGCGCTTATGCAAATTAGCGTTGACACGGGACAAAAAACGAGAGGTGAATTATAGAAAGATGCAATTACGGAGCGTAAATGAAAATCAACAAACAGCGCGCGCACATATGCAGTATAAACGCATTAAATCCTCCAGTCAAAACGCCAAAAGCTGCTGGCCTCGTCGTAATTGGTTCAATTCTAACGCAGATTCTTGACCACGAGTCATTCGGGTCGCAGTAAATAAATTTTGCTTTTAAACCATTTTTACGGTGACCGTACATAACTCGTCCGATCGGAGGCTCCGTATATGCAAATTGCCGATTATTAATAAGCGGGAAGCTGGCGTATTTTCATGGCGGCAACACGTGTCTTTAATGCCCAACTAACTGCGCAAAAATTGGGTACGAATTTCGACGAAATGGGTACGAAGGACGAGACGAAAGCGTCAATCCCCGTTCCTTCGATACATTCGGAATCGATAGCTTCGGTGATATTTTCAACGCTTCGCACAACGCACTCGTTCATTTGTTAAATAATTTCCCACTACAGTTCTTTACCTAGCTCGCTCTTTTGACTTTCATTTCTCATAAAATATACGGGTCACTGTGGTGAACGGTGCACGCACTACACCATCGTTCGAAAGCAATTCAATTCCCGTGGATCTTTTTTTCAGAGCGGCGGCGTAGCGCTGCGCCGCACATCGCGCCGTCTCGAATTACGCTCCGAATTCCTGATCGAGGCGGGGAAAGTCAGATAAAAGGGGTAAAAGCGAAGTCTAGGGGGAACGAGCGAGATAAAATAAACCATGCACGGAATAAATAATTTCGTAGCACTATACGGGCTGCACTCCAGTCGTTACTTAGCGCTCATCTTAAATAAATGAAGACGAGAAAACGTGCCGAAAATGGCGCGGGGAAACTATCGCTCAAAGTTCGACGCGAAATGAGGGGGCCTTTGGCAAAATGACACTGACAGTTAAGGTTCCTTCCCCCCCCCCCCCTTAAAACCATCCATTTCTGAGGAACGGAATGTGAGGATTTCTTGAAACTGACCCAAAACAGCGTCAACAACATCAGCCTTCGGATCTCTCCGATATGGGTCTCCGGTACAACGGCGCGGTGCTAAAAGCAGCACGGATTTGAAACTTCTGGAAGTCTTCCGGAAGTTATAAACCCGATTTCTTAAAAATGACTCGCAAACGTTTCGACATTAACCGTTTTTGTCGCACAGTTCGCAATAACGCGGCGCGAAAATGGCTATTTTTTGGCACGGGAACCATCCTGAAAGCGTGACGTTGCGCGGCACCATTTCCCGCGTTGCCTTGACAACGCCAAATCGGAGTCGGTACGAGTTTGATGCGTAGCAGTCCCAGAGGCTTCGATGTCACTGCTACGTAAAAAGAGCCAGGACCGCGAGGGATACTCACGCCGTAAATCATTAAGCAATGGGGCGACAGAAAGGTTTCTCCAGAAACAAGAGGGCAGCGAGCGGGGAAAACTCAAAGATAGGAAATGGGAAAAGAAAGGCATCGTGGGTCAGAAGCAGAGGGGAAATACCAGAAGGAGGAGGAGGAGATGCCATGGTATAAACACTGGGATAGGGTGTGGTGCGGGGAACAAAAATAACGCGAGACGAAATACGTTACCAGTCACTGGAAGCTATCGAGAGGGACGCGGAACACTATACATGTACATCAAACATGGCGGAAAATCACGTGATGCTCGACTGCTCTTTCCCTCTCTTAAGAATATGACGAAGCTACAGGCGTGGTCCATTAGCCATATTGGTAAAACCGTCATTGACTTTGATAGTTTAGATATGGGGACGAATCTGGTATATTAGCAGCGCCACCTACTAATAGTTGCATAAAGAAGTCAGCTACGTCGATAGCGTCCTTTATAACATTCCCATACCCTATAACATCGCACACTCGTGTCAAGCTACATTTTCGCAGAAAAACTTGCTCGCTCAAGCTCCCAGCATTCGAAATTAAAAGGATTTGGCAGGAATTGGGCCCATTTGCTACACAAACATGGCACACGAACGTTAAGAATCGTAGAGGTAACTCCTCGGGGCTACCAAACAGAGTTTTTTTAAAAATTTTCCACGACATGCACCCCGACACATTAGCAATGAACGAGAGCGGGGACGCACCCCGTACCGCCACGACTCATTTCATAATGCATCATCCGAGTCAGATTTTCGAGCTATGAATAAATAACGTCTAGGATGCTTTCTTATTCCAAAATACGTAGCCACGCTGAATTCTGTTGGGGGTACACGTCGCCGAGACTCCTTCCCAATTAGCAAGGGTAAGTCGCCGGTGGACGGCACGCATGCACCCACCCATCCCATTGGATGTGGCTACATTCGCCACCTCCACAAATATCATTCTCGGATCCATTCCTCGGGAGACGAAGGTATACGAGAAGTTCGCGCACTTCCGGCAGTCAGCGCGATGCCTGGAGAGATCAACCAGAAAAGTGTCGCGCTAATGCGAGGCCGAGGCAACCCTGTAGCGCGCTTATTTGGCGTTTTATGCCACGGCAGCCTTTCGCAGCAGCTCCAAATGTGCTGCGCGATGAGAGGATGGGGAACATAAACCAGGATTGAAGTCGCAGTGGGGAATTAAAACTGGCAATTTGAAATAAAAAATAGAAACAAGTCGGCAGTGAGGCGTAGCATCTGCCTGCCATTGTTTTCTGGGGGTGAAAGGCAGGAAAATTCAAGGCACGCGGGGCCAGACGTGGAAAATTGTGCTCGCAGCAATAGAGCAAATGCTCGCAAGTTTGAAGATGAAGTTGCTTCGTGGCGTTTTCGTCCCTAAGGACCATGCAGACGCGCAGATTTGACACGCATCGGAATTCAGTAGGATACGATTAACGATAGGCACTGTATGCTGTAGGTACAGTATAACGAGGTGACGCGTTAGAGAATATAAAAAGACTATTCCCCAAAAGAGTCCTGGAAAAAGAAAACTGATAGCTTGCCAGAAATCACTCGGCGTCCGGTAATTCAAGCTCGTCATCAATAGAGGAAAAAAAATGTTAATCAGAAAAAAATCAGAAAATGGCGACAGCGTGATGGCACGGCCTATATACGCGTTGTTTTATGCAAATACTCGGTTTTTTTCCTACTTTTCCCCCAAAATGAACTCCGATCTTGCGGAAAAATGATATTTGGCGCCATTCCATCTTCAATTTTCCAGCAAGGATGCGCCGTATTTACCATGAACTAACGCAATTGTTGAACCGCGTTCGCGACGGGCAAAGTTTTTTTATGGTCGCGGTTTTATTGTATTTCTAATATTTGTTCATAAAACCGAATCCGCATCCAAAAATTCAAATGGGCACATCAGACTACTTTAGTAAAATTCAGACAGCGCGCATTTATAGCTTTATGGCATTTTATCGCGCGCACTATAAGAACGAGGCCAATAATTATAGCGTCGAAACCCAGGGTGAACGGGGTGGGGCACAACCCCGTGTCAAGAAATTGACTCGGGATTCGGCCAACCCCCTCGAATATGACCAATTCCGAATGCAGCGTTCTGCTCGGCGATCCTCTTAATTTCATCGGACTCTGCGTCAAATTGTTCAAAACTTGCTCAACTTTTGACACTTTCGGATCAGCGGTTACGCGTGTTTAATATCCGATGTCTCCGAGTTCTGGATAAGCAAGCGCTCATTCATAAGGGAGACGGAGTCATGAAAGTCCCGAGATAAAAATCCATTTTCTTAATCTTTTCATTAATTAAGTTCTTTATTACGAAGATACCGAAAAAAAAAGTAATTTTCATTATAAGCCCCGTAAGTATATATATCGTAGAAATATAATCGCAGTAAAGTTGTTGTAAACTCCTGACCAAATTCCAAACCCAAAGCTAGCAACATCGAGCGTGTAACCTTGTTTGACCAGAAGATGAGCATCTCGATGGCAGAAAACCTATCAAATTCCGAGTAGGAAATGAAGAAGCTTCCGCCTTCGTCAGATGAATATCTCAATTTCCATTGTTTACGGTTATCGCGCGCGTAGTATACTTTATTATTAGAATTGCACGCGTGCAAAAGAGCATATACATGTAGATGTAGAGAGAGAAAGAAAAAAAAAGTTATGCTGGAAGTGATGGCAGAGAAAAAAGTGCTTAGCATACTCTTAACATCGACGTAACACATGAGTAAATAAACGGGAAGCATTACTATTGTTACTTCATATTTTTGGGCGTACTTAATATAAACCCAGAAATTGTTAACGTCGTTAAATTATCACGCTCCGATGAGCTTTATCAAATTGAAATGACGGATAGGAAAATAAGGAAGATGAAAATATGCGGGGACGCTCCCATCGAATAAAGATGGAAGGAAGCTGACAAGAGGGAAGTCCAAAAAGGAACATTCCCGGCTCGGGCATCGCGCAGTCGAAGAAACAATTCATTTTCCGATTTGGCGATATACGACTCGAACAAATTATTGACGCACTAATCCATTAACAAATCTCAAATATGATGCAATATATGAAAAGTGATGGCAATCAAATACATTTCCATTACGGTACATGTTCTGCATGCATTTCAAACACGCGTCGAAGCATGTTGCGTGCGTAAGGCAATTTTAATACGGACAAAAAGCGTTGGAAATTGGCCGATAACCAATTTGAATGCTTCGCGATTGTGTCACGTTCCGTGAGAAAATAATGTCGTAGTAATTCATCCAACTGGAAGTTGCATCGCTTAACAGCCGAGCAATCCGATTATCCCAACTGATAAGTGTCGAGAACTCCGTTAACCAAACTTCTTTTCAAACTCGGTTAAGGTACAGAAGATGCATGGCAACTCAATTTTTTTTTTACTTTATTCAGTTTTTATAATATTCCCAAGTGCTCTAATCGCATAATGCAATTTTCTCAAATTGTTTAGCAAGCTGCAGCGTGTGCATCATGTCGGAACGGTATTTTTTCCAGAAAAATCTATATGTACAGGGTGTCGAACTTGGAGACAGGGGATTGAAAGCTCTCCTAAAAAAAGAACGCAACGAAAGAGTTAACTAATTCGTTTACGGCTTTACCGGAAAAAAAATTAACGCGAATCACGAGACTTTTTTTCATGTATTGATGGAATAAATGGAGCAAAATCAATTCGATTTTGGATGAAATGAAGTTATCAAGAACGTTCCATTCGGCATCATTTCGCAACGTTTAATAAATGCCGTATATAAAGTACCTATGGGTGAGAACACACTGAATGCTTATTGCAGGCGCTTACCACTCGGCGTAGCCTATACACTAGCGCCACCAAGCGGGATAAGAATGCGGCATGCGTTTAAAATGAGGGCGCACACAAAGAAAGCTTAGCCGAGCCAGGTTGAGCTTACAAGAAGAGCTGATAATCTGAAAGCAGATTTTTAAGATAAGAGTGGCCCTAAGATCACTATTGGTCAAAAGTGTAGCCATCGATTGTAGGCCTATGTATGCCGCCTATGTACCGTGAAAACGTGTCCTGCATTCATCATGAGATGCTAATGCGCGTGTGGAAGGTTTTACGGGGAATGTTTCACCTAGCATATATATATAACGCAAGCAGTGGCGCCACCAAGCACACCGACCATCACGCTGATATCAGCGTTCACTGCGCGTTCCAAAGCTGGAAAAAAGAAGCTTAAAAAAGCACGTCGAAAGAACATGTAAGCATTCTTCATGTTCTCACCCTATCTCGTGGAAGAATCATTAATGTTTGGAAACACGTGTTCAACCGTATCTAAAGGAAATAAACTATCAATGGTGGCTTATTATCGCGCGACTCGTTTCACGAACCTTAACTTTGCAAACTGCCTCTCCGAGGTGTCCGCCGTATAATTTTCAAATTTGTCAGCGCCGTGCAATTGCGCCAATTTCGCATCCTTTGAGAACGTATAAACAACGCGGTAATAATAAGGCTGTTCGCAACACCTCGATGTTAAAAATTCACAATTTACATAAAGCGGGGTTAGAAGAGCGAAGACCGTTTCTCGCTTCCACAGCCATCCCAGGCCTCCGAGCGTTTCTGTAATTTATTTCCCTTATATCTAATTCGTGCACAAAAAGGCCGAATATAAGCACTCGCGTTCCCACGGACGACTTAACGCTATAGAGAAAACCGAGCAGAAAAGCTTCCTATAGGACGTTGCAAAGCCCAATGATTAAAACGGTCTCCATTGGCGTTTTTTTATGTGTCACTGAAAACATCAGTCTGTCACTCCGTGCAAGTTTATTTACCCAACGTACTAATTAGGAATGGGATGAAAAAGGATGAACTTTCCCAGCATCAACCCGCCAGTGTAATTACTTTGAAAAGAAGAACAAAAAAAAAAACTTTCTCTATAAACATCTACCCGAAGTGCCCATACCGCGGACTCCGCAGTAGAATTGCGACATTCTGCTGTATACAGCGTATTACGACACATACTAATATGTATCGTAAATGTACGTCAATCTCATCAAAAATACTTCGTACCATGCGCACTTTTGTATTAACACAGTATGCGAAAGTTATTAGTGCCTTTAAAGCTACTTCGATAAATGTCGCGCCACTTTAATTGATTTGCATAATTCAATTTGTTTAAAAACAACAGCATACCGAGAATACCAAATAGGGTTGGAAATATATAATGATGCAAATTATAACAATTCTCAATACATATTCACGGCATTTGTTGCCGAAATAAAAACTGTATTGTAATTTATTATAATGATAATCTGTCTCTAAAATTACAAATCCTTTTATTATTTTTATCATCAACGGTGGAGGCGCTCCGTCGGCACTCAGACCGAGGCGCCATCCGACGATCACATTCAGAAACATTCAGCTGGTGAAAAACTGCATTAACTCCGTTCCACGCCGGACTGCGTGTCAAAATAATTACATTTTTATCCTCTATTTAATTGTCGAGCCTATAAAACACAGACGTTTCACCTTTTACACAATGGCGCAGCATGGCAGATCAAATAGCCATAGATTTTTATCGAATTTAGTGAAATATTAGCCCTGCCTATAGCATTAATTCTGGCAGACAGAGAGGGAGGTGGATAGGGGGTCATTTCGAAAAGAAAGCAATTATATTGATGGCAACAACTCGATATAATTTACGAGATTTTCGGACTCTCCCTCGAATATGGATTTAATGTCTGAAAGAACCACCCTGCCATTTACACCGTTGGAAGACAACATCAATCGTAGTTGCCATTGATTGATAACGTGTTGACATCGCTGCCTGAAGGCATCGGGGAGTGCCATAAAGAAACTCCTATGAAATCCCATCCATATAAAAACTTTCCATAATTAAACATTTGGCAGCGAGTCCTATCCATATATTAGGAAAATGCGGGAAAAAAGATGAAAAGGGGGAGAAAAAAACTGGTAATCCAAAAACTTCTATACATAGAGTTCTAGCAACTTCTGAGTTCATATTAGGACAACAAAAAATATGAAAGTTCCATGAAAAAGAAATTAACCAAACAAATATTCCGATAAAGTAAAAAACCACTAATTAGATTTCATAAAAATAAGGGGTTTCAACAATTTCCAATAACCACGAGGCAATGCTTCGTGTCCCGCAAGAAAGGTAAATGCTAAACAATTTATTTTTGAAAATCAGTTGGCTGCATTTGAAAACAATGGGTTTATCACAATTTCAAAAATGAAACGATAAAAAACTTGAATAGAATAAAAATTTCGAATTTATTTTCAATATGAAAATAACGGCTGATCTTCGATCACTTAATAATCATTATTTATAATTCGCCATATGGCATTTACGTAATTTTGATAATTCACCAAAATTGTATCAACTTTGGAAATAAATTTCCACGTGGATGCTCGCCTCACGACATTTCAGAACATAACCTGCAATTGGCCGATCTTTTTTGCATTGTAAAATTGAGTTATATTAGCACTATTTTAATCATTTTTGCTAACAAGACGTTTTCTATCTGAAAATTGGTTTAAGAAAACCTTCAAATGCAGATATAAAATCCATAAAACCGAGGTACAACTAAACTGCAGTTTGCAAATGTGGTACTTCCAAGACCGCGTTATCCAAAATAAAAAATTGTTTACGGGTATTACCGGGTGAATAAAAATCTAAACGGTGGCATATTTTCAGAAATGTTGCCCTGAAACGCTTGAGCGCATTTGAAAACGTCGAATTTTTTTGTTATTAAATCTCCAAAGTCTAGTTTTCGTTTCGAACGCCATGCAGTTGCAATGCACCGTGGAATTGCAAACGTATAAGAGAAGTGGAATTATAGTTTTTTTTGCTTTTGTTATTTAAGCTCTTAGAAGCCAAAGCTAAACAAATAGGACTTTTGTTTGATTTCTCCCTTCCAGCAAAAGTGCTCCTTCACACATCGAAGGATGAAGGGAGAACTGAAAAGCCTTAATCGGAAGCTACAAAAAAAAACTAAAGACTTCCACTTTAAATGGCATTTTTAATGCACCTCGATCTCTTTAATAACAAATTGAAAGTATTAACATGAACGCCACGAAGCGTAAAGTGTTTACACCAGTCGCAACACATTATAAACAATGTAAAGAGCGAAAAACAAATAGAAGGACGACAGCAGCGCCAGAATTCTATTAAAAAGCATTCATTAGCCAAGACAAACTGAAAGCAACAACTTCTTAATTGAAATTTGTCATTAGACAAATGCGCGTACCCTCAGCCCCGTCAAATTTAGAGTAAATATTAATTAGTAATAGACAACAGTAGATGAGAACGTAATTTGCAGATCAAGGCAATGAGACTGCGCCGGAATGAAATTGATTCGGTGGCGCCCATTTATCTCGAGTCCCAAAGGCAAACATGCCCCTATTGGGTAGCAATCACGCATTGCGACGAGTATGCCAGGATTGCCTAATTAAAGGGGGAACAAATATTTTGGTTCAATTAAAGGAGCTTCGTCTTTCGACCTTATGCTAGTTTAGGTTTTCAATAGTTTTTAACATCAGGTTAGTTCGGATCATCCTAACATGTTGGCGAAAAGGCCGTGAAAAAAAGATTCATGTACAATTGTAATTTTAAAGCTATTTTTTTTTCTTCTGAAAGAATTCGGATGTTGAATCACGGGTCTCAACGACTAAAACTACAGGAGGAACTTATGCAGACCTTTGCACCATATCGATATGCGTTACGAGTCATTTTATTCAAGATATTTGAAAAGTTCACGCGCGCAGGCGGGTCGAAGTGAGTTTCCGCTTGGACAATTACATTTTTAATATATATTTAAACGTGGTTTTTTAATATAAAATATATAGGCCGCTGCAAAATAATACGATGGTAAACTTTGAGTGTAAAGGCAATAAGTCAAGATTTTCTTTTTCTGTCTAATGTTCTCGAACAGCTGTAGCGGCAGGTAGCCAGAGCCCTATAATCTAAAAATGCTAAGCTAAAGTTGGCAGTTTTCAAGTTGAGTAAAAAGTAGAGGTTGAGTTAACCAGAATTCCGCTTGAAATTAACACGAAGAAGAAAAAAATGCTTAAGTTATAATGGACGTAGATCGGTTCAAAAACTGAAATCTGATAAGAATCTACCTTCGATAAATGAACTCGCTTTTAAGCAGACAAGGAAAAAAAACGAAAAACGAAGTAAAAAGAAAGCGGTCAGTTCAGGCCGCAAGGATACCACCAGCAATATCGTAAACAATGATTTATAAACGTTTAAAGAGAAAAAAACGAGTTTCCCCCTTTCATTCAGCTTTTTCTTTAAAAGACAATAACTTTACAATACGTTCGTTAATTACTGTTAGCCTTTCCTTCGTAATGATGCCCAGCCGGCAATAACTCGAGTAAATATCAGCATTAACGATCACAAACATTCTCTTCAAAAACCAGTTTTATGAATTGTGAGCAAGCGTGCAAGGTCAAATCGAAAGTGGTATTAAGCAAATTTATACGCTAATGCTCGCGTTTTTCAGAGCTAAAATTTTTGAGCGGATACAATTTTTTTTGAACAATAAACTATCGATTTCATTACCAGATGCCATGCATGCAGATGCGAATGCTTTTTGTCGACACATGTCGGGTTTCTACGCATTAAGTAACCGCTAGATCAACGAAACAAATGTGCAAGCACGTGTTCGAACTCACAGTTCTAAATGGCCGATGGAGTAGCATTTAAAATAAATCGGCGATTGGAAATTAAAATACGAAACTTAATTTACACGTATAACGACGCCGAAGGGCAGCCTTAACCTCAAGCTATATGTATAGAATAATTTTACGATTAAAAACGGAGACTTGTCGAAATTCAAACTATAACGTAAGCGAGCGAACCTATAGGTTGGAATTCGCAGAACCAATTTGCCATGACTTCAGCTATATAGTACGATCACATTCTGCGCGCATTAAAAACGAGTTTTTTCCACTAGATTTGCAATTCTACTTTTCGCGAGCGTGGAAAAGCGACGTGGAAACATAAATAGGGGAATTGCATCTCGCCAGAAATCTTTCTACTGTCGGGCATTCTCAGCTTCAATCTCTAGTAATCTCGCCTTCCCTGATCCATGCCGTGAATACAGACACCTTTCACCTTCGCAGATATGTCCAAACCAAACGAGCAAAACTACCGTACCTGATGGGCGCCAACTCAGTATGCTCTACACGCGCCTGTTGTGGAATGGGAATTCAAATCGTGTTGGGCATCGACAATTACCAATACCAACAAACCATTTTCTCCATCAAGCTCCCTTCTTAGAGGGTCAATTTCAGGAGTTGCTTTCCATTGGGAGTGATCCGTTCGCATGCATCGACCGATGCAATAACTTCAGCCATGTTTATTGAATCGGATTAGCTAAACAGGTCTTTCGAGGCATCCCATGGCACCTAATTAATTTTATGCCCATTACCGAGTAAAAGGGACGGGCACTCGACACGAACAACGTATTTCACCGAGTAGACCGATAGTGCGAAGTGTACTTCTCTTTAGCAAAAAGGCGTGGCCCATGTACCGAAACACAAACTATTTACTCGCTAGTATATTTACCTGCTCGCTTTTTTTTATAATAAAGGTAATGACGGGTAACAGGCGAGCCACCGGGAGCCGGCATTACTGGGTACGAAGAGGGGGGATCAAAATTGACAAGTTTGAGCAAAGAAGGTGGCCCGGCATTGAAAGGAGGGACGTGTTTATTCGCGATGGGAAATTTCAACCGAAAAGAAAGAAACCATCTTGGGGGGTTCGCGAGATGCGATGAAGGGTTGCCAGATCATGACAGGAAGATGCTTCACTTAACAACTCGCGATTCTTCCGAGCGAGTCAAGCACGTCACACCCAAGATCAAAGAGAGGAAGAAGTACATCATTATCCTCTCGATTTAATAAAAAAGGGAGAATTTGCAAAACCCTATATACACGCTGTTGGTGCAACGGTGGAAGATACTTTTGATCTTCCGTGGGAGGGGACAAGGTTTGCGAAGCGTTAGGTGGCCCGCCCATTAGCAGCGCCATAGAATTTCCAGGGAAAACCCATAAAAAAGCAATACTAAAACACTGCATGTTCGCTGCAGTCTCGACGCGATGCAAACGCGTCAACGCTTTCAATTTCGCCGAAAATTTGGAAAGTGCGTAATGTATGCGTGGCTTTTCAGGCAACTAAAAGGTTCCGAAAGACGTGGACGCATCGGTTAAAAGATGCAATGTTTAATTTGAGCATATTTTTGAAAAATGGAGAAAAAGCCAACGCGGTACATTATACTGTATATGCTCGTACAACATACATGTAAAGTTTATTCAACATTATAAAATGCATTTACCTCGTAGTACGATAACTTTTTTTCAAAAAGAAACAATGATCGAGGTGATTTTACGTGTTATTCGCATAATTGAAGATATATAATCGAGACGCAACCAACAGATAACTTTCACGAGCAGACAACAAGCAGATGACGCGGTCTTGCCCCGCCCAGATCAGACAAAGTGGGGTAGGCCTACGGTAGTTTCAGGTAAACTGGCATAATACGGCGTTTATTTATACAGTTACAAAAATGATTGCCTTTGCTATAGATAAATTGCACGTGCAATATAATTTCGTATCATTCTTTGATTTAATTATTTACTTAGAAATAAACGAAGAAATTCACACAATTTTTGATTTGCAGCGGAAAAACAGCATCAAAATATTTACTTTCGGATAAAAAATCTTTTCATGGGACATTCTTAGTTTTTAGAATGATTCTTATTAGCACAACGATTCTCAGATTCATGTACCCCGCAACACGCCCACGATGTAAACCAAGTCCCGTCCACGAGCTGCGTGATGTCACGTGCAAGTTATCTATCGAGTGTTGGATCGTTCAATGCAATCGTCGATGACGAAGTCGTCAGTGAAATGATCAAAATTCTCAATCGCGCACTCGGCGTATACACGAAGCATAATTTTTTTGAACTTTGTGCAATTTTGGTGAAAGGCGACATTTCTCAACTCGTGTTGCGGTAAACCCGTAAGCGTGTATTGATCGCCTTTTTTAATCACTCCGTGAGAGGGTTGCAACGTGTAATGTTCCGTGCATCGCAACAACCGAGTTTAATCAATGGCAAGCGAGGATACCCTAGAACCAGAATTGTGGTTTGCTACAACAGCGATTTCTCGGATGAAACATCGCAGAGTGCGAAACGGAATGGACAAAAACGCGGAAGTAAGAGTTGGGCAATATTAAGGAGCGTGCCATAGGGCACCTGTTTACCTCCGTGCATTTCGCATCGACGCACCGCCGGAAGAAGTAGCAATCGCTAAAGAGTTAACGGGAGTCAGCGGCCCATCGTAAATACTTGCAGAGTTTCAATTTCAATTTGCCAGAACCTTCATTGTTTTAAATCGCTCCGTTGTTCGCGTGCAAATAAACATTCGAAAGGCAGCACCCGGGACATCTAAAATGCACGCAGACAGAAGAGCGGGTCAGAAACCTTATAAAACAAATGGCTGGTGGGCTCAACTCACACGTACCACCCATGCAAAACAGGGATGGGTCCTGCAATTTCGACGAACACGCGGGAAAACATCCTTTGACGCGATACCTACGCAACGTTCGCATGTTTCCGACATTGTCAGCTCAGTCAATCATGGCAATAGCGTGCCATTTTATGTCGTGCACTCTGGCAGGAAGTTGCGCGAGCGTGGCCCGACATGGTAATGCAACCTCAAAAATCATACTCCGACTTCAACAGAAATGCATAAACACCGAAGAATTTCATCGCGAACGGAATGAGATGGCTTTTTCCTTACAGGGTGTCTCGTCGAAACGAACCCTGCATGGTATGCGTGTATAAACAGCTCTACGATTATCGAAGTAATTTTTGTCGCGGAAATCGTGCCATCGGTATCTTTTTGTTGCGATGCACGACTAGATTGCTAAATAAACGTGTTAATTCTAATCGTACTTCATCATGCATCGAATGTATTAATCGTGGATCACGAAACGTGCCGAATTATTTTTCAATGATATTGCAGACTAAACGAATTATTCTCGAAAGGCAAAACGTCGTAACTTCGTTATACCGTAACGTGAACATTGTTTAAACTTCATTAAATTGCAGCATTCGAAAAATACGGCTTTTCAGTAACGTATCTCGCTAGATTTAATGATACGTCGGAATCTACTATTATCATACACAGTCTTACACCGTCCCCGCAGCGATATCAATTATCCGATGCAACGATCGAAATGTGACGAAGCAATCTTGGGGTGTGAATGTCGCGAAATCTCTACGCTGCTGGACAGAACTGACCATTGGCATTTTAAGAGCGCATCATGCAGCAGGCTGCCTCGCGAGAGAAGAGTGGCTAGCCTGAAATGTTTACGAGTTATTTCCAAGAATGACGCCTTTTAAACTAACTTTCCTCTTTTCGCCGCTTTGTTTTCCTTTCCTTAACCATTTTTATTCGAAGTAAGTGCTTTCATTTTCAGAGTAAAATTGCAGGCTATATAAAAGTATGACACGTAGGCGACAGGCGAAAAGTGCGCGCCAACCGTGGCATGGCAGCTGGGGTGCCATTAGACGTCCCTCCGGTCCCTCCGCAACGCTCTCATTTGGTGACAACGGTTCCCGAGCCCAGCTTTTTTGCCATTTTCTTCAATGCCTTTAACTCCATTACAAATTTTCGAGTCGTATACGAGTGTCTGTTGCTGTCACACCCCAAATTTCCAGAGAAGCGTTATAGCGGCGAAGATATTACGACATGACTGATGATTGCTTTGGAAACAGCTGGATTGAAAACACATAAGGAAGCCAACCTCAATGGATATATGCAAGACCTGGCGAAATTTCATTCGTCAAGACGGAAAACCATACATAGACCGCAACGCCGAGTCGACCTGGAATGGACAATGTTATATCGGAGGAACAACATCCCACCGAGAGCTGGCTTTACCGAATGACATGAAAATCCCCTAACATTGCAGAAAACAACAACGTGGAAAAAAGAAGAAGAAAAAAAACAAACGAAAACGTTGAAGAGGGACGGGGAGATCGTGGACAAAAATTAATGAATTTGCTTCAAAGAGCTGTTCGCTTCAGCCGGAAATTGACAATCTTAACTCGTACGGTGGCCGCTAGCTCTATCTTACAAATCGATTTTTAAAGTCTTTCGGTTGCACCGGTAATCGTTCGGATATATCGGTGACACGATAGGACATTTCAGAAGCTAGAGGATAAACGAATGCGGCAGAGCCACTCGATTATGTCCGAAACACTGCTTAATCAAAAAAAGGTTTTCGTTTCTGATATATGGGTCATCGTTGTCGAGATATTTTACTATACGGTGTATGATCGCAAATACAGTTTCTGACCTCAACATCTATACCGTAAGCTGAGAGGATCGGGTAATATACCCGCGTTATACATGTATTGCACGTTAATTTAAAGATTGGTTATCATCAAAAAGCAGGGTCGAAAAGCTTGCATTTATAACAAGGTCTGTACACGCATACATCTTCCATGACAAATCACCCAAGATCAACGCGGAATTAAGTCTATAAATACATTTAAAATCTTAGGAGTTATCTCGAACAAATTTCCAGTTTCTTCGAAACGTTTTTATTTTTATTAATTTCAAAGATATACGAAGTACGAATTACGCAGCAACTAAATAGAGCGCGTCGCTAGATGGAGCCTTCGCCGTCTATTTATTCCACAGCTGCCATTCCCCCCCGAGAAAAGTCAAAAAGATAACGCGTTAATAAAGCTATAAATTCATACGTCCATTACTTTATGCTAATTTGGGCAAAACGAATTTCTCCGCCAGAAAATCCAGGGAATCAAAGTAGCGCATTATTCTTTTATGTCGACCCCACACGTACGGCGCGTTCTAAAAAGGCGCGAATACATTTTAATGGAGGGATAATTTGCCGCGATAACGCTAACAACTGTAAAAGCAAATATTTCAAATATGCAGCCCGCATATCCATGGATGCAGCCGTCGTTATTTATATTCCGTGGCCATGATGTACGATCTGCAATATGCACGCATGCACCAGGGAAAAAAGTCCATTCGAAATGCATCGAATGCAGCTCTCTTTACCATAATTTCCCCCGCTTTTATGAAGTGATGGCAGAATGATAACTTCAATTAGCCACTCTCTCTACAATTTTTTCATTATGTTAAGTCAATACGAGAGGCGAAGTAATAACGCGTTCTGGCGACGACGAAGTGCGCTTTTAATATCTTCCAATTAAGATACGCGCGATAGCCAAATTTATCTACGATCAAATTGATTACGAGTACGAGTGAACGTGACACCGTTTCCGGCAGCGCCGCGTGGATGCGAGCCGAGGAAATTTCCCCAGTCCACGCGGACGACTGACGGGATAGTTCGTTATATGCAGCTATATATTGCGTTATATTGCCAACAGCCAGATCAAATGTTGTCTAACCACGGACGATCCATTATCACTGGGAAATAGCTCAGAAACGATGAGGGCACGCCCCTTTTATGGCACGTGGTACGTCAATAATGATGGGGGAGAGTTTAATTACATTTATTTACAAATCAACGAATATTGTTTTGAGTACGTACATAGAAAGGGCTTCCACGGGTGATGCTGCTAATCAATTTTCATGACTTTTCCCTTAATCTCCGTGCATGCATGCTTAAGTGTAATTAGGATACCATGTTTTCGTGGAACGGCCATTGCTCACCATCAGTTGGAAAACAAGTACAACCTGCATTATACTTTAGGGGCCATTCAAAAAATACGTCCGCAAAATTTACCCAAATTGGACTCCCCCCCCCCACCCCCTGTTCGCATTGTGTCCGGTCAATCAGGATCTCCCCCCCCCCCGCTCCTCCCCCCAATTCGGACGTCCGA
>JAQGBX010000260.1:0-41002 GCA_034698745.1 Megaphyllum sjaelandicum | reverse complement strand
ATTTCCAGAAATTTAGCACAATTTATCACCAAAAAAAGTGTAACCTGGCACCAACAGTAGTGCAGAATTTTAAAAAACACAAACGTTCGACGAGGTAGGTTCTGCAACTTATGCAGCAAACAAGTCAACACTAATATACAATTGCCAGAAATTCAAAAAACAATAATGGCGTCACTCACGTTGTTGGTTCTATAGAATCAACACGATTCCACAGCCACGTTATTATATCCAGCTAAACCAGTATAGTATAGAAGGTATAGCTCAAAAAGTATGAGATGCATTTACATCATTAAGTTGCTTGGTTTTATCATTCTATATAGTTGTTATGTGGCCATTGATTGTTTTAATTGTTTTTTAATTATTTAATTATTGTTTTTGAATTTCTGGCAATTGTATTAGTGTTGACTTGTTCGCTGCATAAGTTGCAGGATCCTACCTCGTCGAACGTTTGTGTTTTTTTTAAAATTCTGCACTACTGTTGGTGCCAGGTTACACTGTTTTTGGTGATAAATTGTGCTAGCTTTCTGGAAATTTGCATTGTGTAACTGAAATCATTATAATTTTCTCAACACTGATTAAAATTTAAAGAATGGGCCATGGGTCCCTAAACGTCGTTTGCCGATTAAACGTTCCTGGTCGTGTGTTTTCATTTAATTAAGACCTAATTGAAAACTAAGATTTTCACTACCATCAAACAAATATAAAAAATTGTCATTAGTTTCTGGGGATAAATTTGATAAATTGTCATCTGAGAAAAATTTTCAACAGTCTCAACAGTTTCTAAAAACAAATTTGCAAAAGTCTCAACAGTTTCCAAGGACAAATTTGAAAAAGTCTTAACAGTTTTCAAGGACAAATTTGCAAAATGGTCAACAGTTTGAGAAGAGCTACAGATGTGCAAAAGTTAACAGTTTCCAGGACAAATTTGAAAAATCTCAACAGTTTCCAAAGAAAACTTTGCAAAAGTCTCAACAGTTTCCTGCATGAGGACAACCTTGCAAGGGTCTTACCAGTTTCCCTGCAGGTCAAATTTTCAAAAGTCTCAACAGTTTTTAAGGACAAATTTTCAAAATTGGCAACTGCAGTTTCAGAAGGAGGATAAATTTTCAAAATTATCAACAGTTTCCGTAGCAAGCATTTAAAATTTTTAACAGTTTCCGAGGAAAAACATGCGATATACTTTCAACAGTTTCTGAATACGACTTTCTGAAATTTTGAGAGAAAAATTCCTTTTTTAATAGTTTAAAAGTGCTGTTTTTTAATTTAGCAAAACATAATTGTTGTCCAGTCTATATTTTGAAAAAATTATGAATTTCATTAAATTGTTAAATTTTAATTTTTCATTAGTCAGGGAAATTTTTTTTAAATCCAGGGAAAGTCAGGTAAGTCAAATATAAAAATTCTGTGGAAACATGTTATACAAAATGTTATAACATGATAAATGCAGGACATTTTATAGCTCCGAACTTTTCGAATACATTATTTATAAATGTTATATAAAACCCGATAAGTGAAAACCTCCTAAATGAAATACCGGCATAGCAGTTACTTGCAAGTCCTATATTTGCAGCTTTTGTGTACCTTTGTCAAAGAAGTAGTATACAGAACAGTACGCATGGGCATGAAAATTGTGAAAACTGTCGAAAATTAAAATAAATATTTAGCTATAAATGTAAAGTTTTATTCGACTGATAGACGTTATTCTTTAGCTGATCCAATGACTACATTTCAATTTAAGACGACTTTTTATGTCGTCAATTTTAGTCATGATTTGAAATTTCATTCGACCGATTCTCAACTGCTTGCCTGTCGCGATACATATAAAAACGTGAAAATGCCTCTATATTTATATTTATATATGCTTTGATGAATTTGAAATTAAGTTACAAATCAGTTATTTGAAATGGATTAAATTAAAAATTTTGATAAATTAAAACTGCCTTACCTCTAAATTCAAGCTGCCGACTCCTGGTTGTTGAATTTTCAGGCATCTTCGAGAAACGTTTAAAAAACGAAACACTGGCTTTAAACTCAAAAACTGCTTGAGATCAGCGGAGCGAGTGAAAGCGAGTTGTTCAGTCCTCACTCCTTATATACTCACTATTTGGCCTATCCCCTTTACCCCTTGAATGGCCTACGATCCTCCAATACCATTGCGATACCCTAGTTCGAGAGTTGTATACCTGCATGCACTGACCTATATAGTTGCAAATACGAGTTTCTAGTTTTGAAAACTATTAAAACCAATTAAAACCATGCAATTAAAACCGACCGGCGAATGATCCAAAGTATGAAGAAACATTTTTATCCCCCTGTGCGATGTTGGATGTATAGGTCATGGAATCCTGAACCGTGAAGTATTGTTTTTCATGCAACAACAACATATGTTTCGCCGGATCAGTTCTTGAAAATGTTGCGTGAAACTGCGTCTTAATTGCGGCATGTTTCGCAACAAATGCATGTTTCTTTGATCCGTTCTAATAAGGTTCTATATAAAGCAGGGTTCCTCCAGCCCTGCATGCATGCATATAGCAAAGTTGGGAAGTTTGACTTGTTTTAAAAAATTCAGGCATGCAAATTTAACGTATTCATGCTGTCGCGATCTGAAATTAATGTTTTAATGCATGCATGGACTAATTATAAAGGAAAATTTTTTAACAGATACCGAGGACTAAAATTTGCACATGCATTTATCAAAAATGTTCGATGCCAAAATTAGCAAATTTGTCAACAATTCACGATGGTTGTTAAAAATTGCAAATTTGTCAACCATTTACGATTACAAAATTCACAAATTGTATTGCTTAAACCCCCAACTCCACCTTAATCCTAAATCCTGCTCTGGCTAGTTGAATATAAATGTTGGGCTATTTCAGCTACACGAAAAGTAAACACAAAGCAGGAGGTCCCAAGAAATTAAATTCAAACTTTCATGACATTTCCAGGTTATTTAAACTAATTTCCCTGTGACTAATGACGATGTCAACATTAACTTGTGCCATTATTCCATATTTTGCAAAAATTACAAATGACAATTTAAAAATTTATTTCCAAAACAAAGAAATATTTTAGAAATTTTACAAAATTGACAAGATTTTTTTAATATTTCTACTCGGAAGAAAACTTTGTAAATTTGGCAAATTTGTCCTATGAAATTGGTGAACATTTCACAAATTTTACTGTTAATGATATACCTCGCAAACTGTTTAAAAATTTTGCAAACAAAACCTCTTATAATTTATACTTGTAATTAACTGATAATTTTACAAATGTGCCCCCATAAAAAAACGTGTAAAAGTTTATGAATGTGACGAAGAAAATTAATTTTTTTGCCAATTTGTCTTTGGAAAATCTTGAAACAAATCCTTGAAAACTGTTTATATTGATTTTCAAATTCGGCCTTTTACACTGAAACCATCGACCTCGAAATAAGTTTAAAAATCAGTCCTGAGCTATAACATATGGCAGTATAATGTTAAAGCATTAATAATGTCTTTCTAATCTTTTCCAGGAAAACTTATTTCTAAACGAAAATTTGCATTAATTTAAAAAAAATTAAATATGATTTGTAATTGTTAAATGTCAAACAGCAATATGTTCATGGATTGGGTGGTTTATTTTGACACGTTGTTAAACGTCTGTATTTATTTTTATTTGAAAAATGCCGTTTTTAGAAACAAAACTTGTTTACCTTTAATTATAAAAACCTTACAACCAAAGAAAACAGAAAATTGAAAGCAAAGTTATCTTACAAAAATATATAGATTTCTAAATTTACCAGTTATATAATATGAATTTGCTGTTATAATTATACAATTTTATAGATATTTACACGTAAATTAACATAAGCAAACGAGGCTCAATTCAATTCAACTCAGTACCCTAAAGTCAGCAGCAAAATGCCATATGGTAGGGGGGTCAAGCCCATTTTTAGGAGAAAGCTCCTACATCATTTGCGACTTAATCATCATTGTTAAATTGAACTCGAGTTAAATCTGCAGTGTAGCCATTGCAGCACCCTGCAGAGTATGTATTGAAAATGGCACTTTTTTAATACTAAAAAATTGTTTCAGGTTCCTACGGTTGGCTTGTTGGGTTCTGGAGGCGGGTTTCGTGCCATGGTGTGCTTAAGTGGGGTCTTAAGGGCCCTGTCGAACGAAGGAATTTTGGACTGTACTACATTTACTGCTGGCCTTTCTGGATCAGCCTGGTAAGCTGTTCGATTGACATACAGTGTTTAAGATGAATTTTCTAAATTGTTTTACTTAATGAAATCCTGAAAGTTGTATCGGGAGCAAACTTAAGAATTTTTTCATGTCTAAAATTAAGTCCTATTGTAAAGCTAGCTTAAAAAGTTTTTTTTAATATAAATAATATCGCTTCCATTAAATTATTGATAGCGGCACAATTAAAAAAGAAAACTTTTTCAAGAGAAAAATTTCAAAATATTTGTTTACTAAAGTACTGTTATCTGTCGTACAAATTCTTCAAACGGAATTTCTTAGAAATAATGTCATTGTTTATGATGAAAATATTCAACAGTTTGGCACCATTTTTTGCATACATCCCAAAATCAACAAAATGGGTGCAAATATGAAAAATCGGATATGGGGAACATTTGGAACCATAGAGTGCGAAATGCGATTGTGCCCAAACCATTTGACCCCAAGGCACATTTCAAGGGCCTTTAGGTCCTATGTCTTAAACGTTAATCAATTAAGAAGCTGTAGGGCGATTAGTTTATTGGCTCCATTTGCAACATTTAATTATTCATCGCCACAAAACAAATCACTGCTGAGCTTCTTTATGTTTGCACCTATGCATAACACCTCTACATTGCAGGAAAGCTCTAGGACAGGGTTTATTTCAGGAATCGAGTTTTCCTGCAATGTAGTGGTGTTATGCATGGGTGCAAACATACAAGAAGACCTGAAATTGAGATTTTTTTGCACCATCTTATTATTTTCAGTTATTTTACATAGTATTAAAATTATAAGGCGAGACTTATTTATATCTGTAACCATTGTTTAATTTAGCTCACAGTTTAAATAAGTCCTGCTTTCAGAATTTCGCCTTTATAAGTTGTTTCCTTTCACGAAACACAGGTACCTTTCCACTTTGTATTCGCATCCTGAATTTCCGAACAAATCTCCTGGAGAACTTCAAGAAGAGCTAAAACTCAGCATCGACCAGAGTCCCATTTGGCTTTTAAATCCCCAAAGCTTATATCGCTACATGACGGGCATTATGCGTAAAAAGCGCACTGGACAACCGGTCAGTTTTACGGACTTTTTCGGGCACATGCTGGGAGACACACTGTTAGTAAAGGTACTGAAGGCAAGCTGATAGTTAGTAGCACTCACTCCATCGGTTATATCGATATCTAGATGATTCTTGGATTACTAACCTTGTTATTGAAATTTCAAAATGAACATGTATGTTTCTCGAAATATTATCACTTCGTAATTTCGCTATATCCGATATCTTATGCATGGAATGTTGTTAAAAAAGAGCATTACATGACACGTTTGCCTTCTCTTGCTATTTCAGAGGTTAGATTCTAAGTTGACTGACCAGCGACACAAATTGCAAGAGGGTAAAATACCTTTCCCTCTTTACACCTGCCTTCATGTTAAGAAAAACGTGATGGCGAAAGTGTTTCAAGGTAATTAGCAATGGCATTTATAATGTCATGCTGTTCATTTTTATTGCCTTAACAAAACACGCTTTTTTGTGTGGTGTTCTTAGAATGGATAGAGTTCACTCCTTATGAAGTGGGTATTGCTAAATACGGAGCTTTCATGAAAACAGAGGACTTTGGATCAAAGTTTTACATGGGGCGACTCGTGAAGCGCTATCCCGAATTTCCTCTTCATTACCTTCAAGGTGATTTTTTCTTTGCGCTTCTTTTGGTGTTTTTTTCTTTTTTTTTCTCTTTTTTTTTTCTTTCTAAAGTTTCATTATTATGCAGGTGTCTGGGGAAGTGCGTTTTGCATTTTATTTAGGCAGCTGGTTAGGGACAAGGGCAACAAGGACTTGAGTGCAGCGATGAATGATAATTCAGCCACACAGAGAGAGGACAATTTGCAAGAACAGTTAGGTGAGCGTGTTAGAAAACAGGCATGCTGGTTTCGGGTCATGGGAAGAAACATTTTTCTGTGCTCTTTCGCGAACCAAGCATGGACTCGTCGTCTTGATTTTCTTTGAAATCACAATAGTCTCATAAGAGGTTTTTGTCTCGAAAGCGTGATCTTTATCTGTTCCATCTTCAAATGTTTGTGAATTTGACTTAAAAATAAGGGATGAGAATAAATATATCACATCCAGTAACTTTTTTTAATCAAAATAGCGATTCCAGACACCAACAATTAATCTATAAGAATTAAACAATACATTGATCATAAAGATTTTGAATGGTCATTCTGAAGAACGTTACAAAAGCAAACAAAACCATTGAAAAATGTACTTACACACATCATACCTCCATGTAGCGTCCTACAAATAAGTTTTTGCGAATTCTTATTCAATCAAAAAATTTGTCATTAACGACATGGAGAAAATGTTTTAATTATGGCTCTCATCAACTCTTTCAGCTGGTTTCAAAATCGACGATCGAGATTCGGAAACTGATATTTCAGACAACGAAGATGAGAGTAGGCGAAGAAAGAGTGCGGTCGATGAGCCGGATGAGAGTAACAAAGTTTCCAAGAATGGGGGTAGCAACGGTGTAACCCCTGTAGTTGAAGTTCAGGAAAATGGACTGTCAGAGACTGACCGAGCAGCATTAAGGTAAATAAATTCTAAGCCCAGCTTACTTTTGAAGATATAAATGTATGCATGCTTTTTAAATCTGTCAATTGACCACAGGCAGCTAGATCCAGGGATGGAACCTATTAATGATAATGTTGCGGTGACAGAGAAGATGTCCATTTGGAGCAGCATGGTGATGGCTGTGATGAAAAGCAACTATTTCAACACCCTTTCAGGAAGGGCAGCCTCCATCTTCAACCCCCTGCGAGGCCTAACCTTGCAGTATCTCTATCCAATTTCACCATTTTCTCCAACAACACCGAGTGATGGTAGGGAATACAAAATTTTTCTAGATTTTTGTTAGAATTCTGCAGCAACCAAGTTTTATAGTTACAAAACAAATTTTGGTGCAAAGCTTTCCTTAAAATTTTCATATATCCAACTTCAAAATTGAAATTTAACGATGATTTTTTGCTCGAAATGTTCTTCTCTTACAGAAGTCGAATTCAAAGGTACTCATGAAGCACTGTCCACCGAGCACAAGACTTTATATCTGGTTGACAGTGGCCTAACCTTCAATTCTCCATACCCTTTGTTATTGCGGCCTCAGAGAGGGGTCGATCTTTTCTTGTCTTTCGACTTTAGTGCTAGACCTTCAGATCTTACGCCACCATTTAAGGTACGTACAGAAAGGTTCTTATTACCGAGGAATGACTAGTTAGTTCTATGCTTAATTCTGATGCTTTATTTTCAGGAAATTTTACTGGCCGAAAAATGGGCAGGTACGAATAATATTCCTTTCCCACCTATCGAGGATATAATTAGGAATAAGTATGCCAAAGAACCCGTCCGTGAATGTTACATCTTCGAGCATCCCAGAGATCCCTATTGCCCGGTCATCTTACACTTCGTCATCATCAACAATCAGTTCAAAAAATTCAAGGCACCAGGTATTTTTGGATTTAATTTATTTTTCAAGTTTGTAATTGACTAACAAACCTAAAACTAAAACTTCATCAAATGATATTAACATTTTTTTTTTAAGTTTACATATATGTACATGTATTCGCTGCTTAAGCTAGCTTTTCGGAAAAAGAAAGATTCTCAACGCTATAAATTGCAAAGTCCTATTTGAAGATGCCAACTTCGAATTATTGTTGACATTGGATTACGTCTAGCATTTACAATTTTTTCCCTCCAATTATTTAGGAGTTCCGCGAACGACAGATGAGGAGCTTGAGTTTGCAGATTTCCCAATTTTTGACGACCCGGAGCAGCCTTACTCGCTTTTCAACTTTAGTTTCACTCACCAGCAGTTCGACCGAATCACCAAGCTCATGGAGTTCAACACCTTGATCAGTGCCGACTTGATTAAAAGCACAATTTCTGAGATCATTACTAAGAAGCGAGCAGTAATGCCCCGGCCACCCATCAACTTAGCCGATGTGGCCCGTCTGAAACTACGATTCTGCAATAAGGATGCAGCCAAGAAGCTCAACCAATACGTCAGGAGCTTCTCCAAAAAAGACAAAAGCCGAGGCGCTAAGAAAGCCGAAGATGAGGGAGATATCTGCAATCCAACGAACGACGCTGCTCGATCGGCAAGTTCTCCACCCGGGATGTCCTCAAACAGTGATGGACAGTGTTCAACGTGAAAACGTCCAAAAAATTTGACCGGTATTTCCGGGAAAATTTCTGTCGTCTCCTCGAACGTTTCGCTGGAAATTGCGAATCGTACCAATTGCAGCTGACAAAATTTGATTTGAAAGGAGGCGTTATCTCATCTTCATAAGAATAAGAAGGACAACCATTTTATTCCTCCTTTATTGAGCTTCCACTTACTGAAAGTTGACCTGTACCCCGTCGGCCACCTTATAATAAGGCGGTGTTATGTTTCCTCGTAGTTGGGCAACCTATAGAGACTCAGTGTACTCTCGCCGTATTAATGATGTAAAGTAGACAAACATAACCGCATCCCATAAGTATTATATTTCAGGGAAAATGGAGAATTAGTGTTATTCTTGCAAAACGAAGCTAAGTGAACGAGTAAAAGAGATAGGGGGTATCCCTAAAATGCATTTAATGCAGTAACGAGGGAAAAATATTTCTGTAACTCGATAAAAAAAAGCTGCAGTTGCAGGGCAGTTTTTTGTGGTTTTTACAAAGTGCTTAATCGCAGTTTTGCTATTGAAAAACTTCAGCTTGTATTTTGGAAAATTGTTGTATGCTGCAGTAAAACTTGAAAAAGCAACTGCGGTTTCTTTGTGGTTATGCAATTATTTGAACTTTAGTACTTTTTATGTCAAGTAAATTGTCTTTGTCTCAGGTTGCAGCTCACAACTCACAAGGGCAATAACGTTCCAATGCCTAGCTTACATTACCATTCCTTTTTTAATCAGTTTCCAAATTTTAAGCTTAGGAAAAAAAAGAGCAGATAAATGCCTAGCCTATTCTACATGCTTTTATCTCAGGTAATTTCCTTGATCATAGTCAAAAACTTGATAGAATGATTTGGAAATAAAAGCTTCCAAGTATATTCTTGTTTTTTAAAAAAAAAACACAGAATCACATTTTTTTAAGTATACAATAACCAATTGCCAGTATTTTTTAAAAATATATCATTTACTCTCATAAGAATCATTAATAAGTTGCAGGATTACAACTCCATTAGTAAATGATATTTATTTTGACAGATAAGACTATATATTCAAGCTGCCCAAACTTTATCATGGCTTACTATATTTGTTGTAATTAATAGCATTTTCCTAGTGGGAGATTGATACTATATAAGAGGCTACATGTTAGCATTGAAGTTACAGGTGCCTGGTGTATATTAATATTTTTCCACTTCTCTTCAAGTTGATCGTGGTATCCGGTCACATTTTTTTTTGAAATAGCACATAATGAAATCCACGCGTAATATGTTGTCTTGGTGCAAACAATACTTATTTGCGAAATTATTATATGTATATTAAATATTTGATTGATTTTCAGTTATTTTGTGATTGTTCAAGGTGATCGGCGAAGCACACTGGGAGTTGGCAGATCGTACTTCCTGCAAGACGCAGAGCAGTCGCGTCACTTTCCCTTAGCACACCTTTTGATTGGATACATTTAATAATGACCCTTTTTTTCTTATTTAGCACTATTTAATGCTTCGTTTCACTTTATAGATAACATGATGATATACGATATCAATATTTAAATTTTTATTTTTAACAGGACAATCAGTTTTTTTTCTTCTAAAAGGTCTCCAATTTATTTTTTGCATTAAATAACAATTTTATTTAGACTTTCAAGCTAGGGCATCAGATCTGATTTCGAATATACATTAAATCGATTATCAAAAATTCATTAATTATCGATTATCATTAATTCAGCTTTATCAAAGCTGAAAATGTTCACTGTGTTCATTAAGTCTTTTGCAGATATTACAGACTTAACAGTTTATCAGATTGTTGGCTATCAATTGTGATTGTGGCACGACCTCTGCCGTATGCATTACTGCATTTTGTTCAACTCTATCTGGGACACGAGTTCCATGGTGCAATATTGTGCGGATGGCCTAAGCATGGCCAACTTGGAAGTTTTTTCTTGACCTTTTTACTTAACCTTCATTGAGTGTCACCATCATGTATCTCGGAGATGTGCTGTTTTCTCAAATCACCTGGTTTTCATGACCATTTTTGGCTCTGAGCCAAAATTGAGATGTTCAGATATTTATAGATTTGCACGTGTCTGCGAAATGCGTGATCGCACCCCAGCAAAATGAACTTAACGTCTAACTTATTTAATGGCCGGTTCCTTGCGAAATTCGTTGTTGGCACTAAGAAAACCAAAATGCGTTTGTCATTTTCAATGTTGGGCTAATGCAGATTCATCCGGTCCTCTGTATTTCCAGCGAAAATTATACGGGTACGTGCGCCTTCATAATTGCTCCAATTACCTTAGGTCATGGACTATACGCCTTAAAATCAATGAAAGTTATCGAATTTCGCTTGAAATTTCTCTACAGTGGTCCGATCAAAGCTCAAACTGGCACTGTTTACTCCCCCGAAGCGTCCGTTTTGCTATTTTTATTGATTTTTGCGATGTGTTCTAGTTGGTGCAATATTAATTGCATTACTTCTAACAGTTTAACGTGCGCATCTCCAGTTAGCGCTTAATAGTTAGCACTCCTCAAGTAAGCTGCCGAGGGATCACGACTGGTTGGTGACACTGGTTGAGATTTCAACTTATTATTCGACTGATTATCAACTCGATTTCAGAAAAATGGGTGGACGATTTCAACGTTTCGATGTGATTCAGGCAAAGTCCCATGTTTTGCGAATTACTGTTCTTCAAGCACATAATGTAGAAACCAGAAAAAACAGCAACGAAAGTAAGTATATAACTTGCGTTTATGTGGAGCTTTTTCCCCCGGAAATTTCAGTCAAAATGAGCTGTTTCAAATTTACCTTTATAACGAATTATATCATATGTAAATGTATATATACGAGCGTACGTTTAGGAATTTACAATAGTAAATGATGTGATATTTACATGTGCACAGTGTACAGAAGCATCTCTGGTAATGCAAAATTTTTGGATGTGATGATCATTCGGACATATGCTGAAATTTCTTATACATATACTATATATCTGCAGTAAAACTTTATTATTTGAGTAGTGCAACAAACTTTTGTCACACAAGATAAGAAGATTATGCGTTACTGGGGAACTTAGCCCATTCTGGCATTCTTTACCTTGTATATCTGTTGTTAATTGGATTCTTGATTTTACTCTGATGACACTTAAGTTGTTTGCCTAATCTAGTGGCTTCTCCGTAGAGCAGCTACATGTACTGTTCGGAGGGCTTAATTTTTTATTGGCGTCATGTTTTACATAGTACTTTGACATACGTTTGTTTAATTAAAAGTAGCAAAAAAAAATATTTTTTTTTATAAAAAATTTGCTAAAAGTTTAAAAATCCGACGAACATGATGCTTATGCAAATATCATCTACGTTCGGTGTTCATGTTTAATTCTGAAAACGTTCAATTCTCTTACAGCTTTACATTTTCTATGGGAATTACGACGAAGATTGTAATTTGGCTTAAAGTGAAATATTTTAGTACAGTTTACGAAGGCAAATGACAAGGGATTGTGAAGTTCACGTTTTTAAATTTTCCATGTGTATTAAAAAGCTTTATTTAATACATTGTACTCGATGTTGCGCGTAATAATCCCTAGATCAGATTGAGCTTTTTTATTTAAAGTGTAACGTGAGATTCACATTTTCTAGTTATTTACCAGATGATAATACCATCGTTATCGGCAAAAGAAAAAAAAGTTGAGATATTTAGTTTAATGCCTTCCGAAAATTCCCATAAGCAACTGATCACGAGGAGATAACAAGGAATGGAAGTCAATTTTCTGTCTTTTTGGGTTATTGATGAAGTTTCTTATTTCAGCCTTGGTGGGCAAGGCCGGCAAACTACTTAGCGAACAGACACCAGATCCGTATATTCTTTTAAATATTCCTGACGTCTATAATGGGAAAAGAAAAACCAGAACCATCAACAACCAAACTGACCCATTTTGGAATGAAACGTTTGAATTTTACGTGGATGCTGACAGAACTAATTTATTAGGTACGGCAATGCGGTTACTTCACTGAGAAACTAAGAATAGAAATAGTTCTATTCATAACTTTTCCAATGTACTTGCATTTGTATTGTGAGTGCTTTCATATGGCGTTGCTAACGTTTCTAAAAGTACGAATGTTGTAACTCACAGTTGTAAACACTGTTAGAGCACACTGGAAACTTTCCTGATACAGAACTTTTTTTTTCCTTAATGCTTCTTTACACCTGTAAAACAAAACTATTGTTCACAATTTCATTTTTTTTAATGAGTGAAATATTACAATCATTAAAATCATTGTTGTTTGATGTTTTAAATAGGCGTAATTTTTGTTTGAAATATGTAAACAACCTTACATTGTAATGTCATAAAACTGTCATTTATTTGGAATGCACCTTAATAGACTTAAACGTTTAAGTCCCAACTAAGTAAGTTGACACAACTAGCACTTTTTTTTAAAAAATATAGTGTTTGTAAAAATATCCTTTTCCTTCATTAGAGATTGCATTAATGGATGCCGATTACGTAGCAGATGATAAACTAGCAATGCAAACGTACGATTTGAGCGTAGTTCCGTTAGATAAAGAGATTAATTCTACTTTAACATTTGGCGAGGTAAGTGTGGGCATTTCATTACATACCTGTACAATAAATTAGTATTTCCTGCGAAGGGTTCATAAAGTGCCACTTCTGTATCATTGGTTCTTTTCAAGCTATTTTATTCGGGATGAACATTGGGCGATGTAAGTATGCGTGCTGAAAGCTATACTCAAAATGTGGAAACAATTCCCCAAAAAATATATATTAAAATGAAATGTAGGAAATAGTGAGCTTTCTGCTAACATTACCCCTAGATTGGTAAGAGTTAAAAGCTAATAAAAATCAATCTTTGAAATAAAAATGATCTGTTATTTTAGAAAACTCAAGTTGAATTCAAATTCTACCGCTCAGTAGAGTAAGTTGACTGTCTGAAATTGGTTGATTTTTGTTATGAAAACGGGAAATTCATTTTTAAATTTTGCGTAGTGGAGCATCACCATCCTTGCGCCTGAACCCTGACCTTTGCGCCGAAGAAAATGCATTTCTTCTGAAAAGGAAGGAGCGCGTGCTTATGGCTCTTCGAAAACTTTTAGGAGAAGAAAACTGCCCCAAAAGCATCGATGAGGCAATTTTTTTGTTGCAATTTTTTAACTCTTTTATTTTAGAAACATGATTTAGGAATGAAATACTGGATGTTAACATTTTCTATCAGGTCCCCTGCATCGCCCTTCTGGGGTCCGGAGGAGGTTTTCGGGCCATGGTTGGCTTAAGCGGCGCTGTCAAAGCCCTACACTCTTCCGGGATACTCGACTGCGTAACTTACTTTGCTGGCACTTCCGGTTCTGCCTGGTAAAGTTCCCAACGTTTTTTTTTCTCGCAAATGCAATGCACCAAAAACGCTTTCATCTGTACACAGGCGGGCAATCACTCACATCTTGGATGTTAGCAGTGCTTGCCTGATTACAAGGGGCAATGCGCTTTAATGGGGAGTTTTACAATGAGTAATTTCCAAATTTAAAGCTTTTTTATTAAATGGGAAAGAGTTTATCCGTATGCGTTACTAATGTTGGCAGTTTATTAATGAACTATGAGCTTTCAATCATTCTTCTGCTTGAAAATCTCCAGAAACATGAATCTGATGCACATTCCAAGTTAATAAACGAACATTCCAAGTTCATTTTTTTCTCGCTTTATATTCCCAGTACATGTACCACTATTTAATTTCTTTTGTAGTGTAACAAACTTTGTTAAAATTTGCTGAACTTGGATTGCAGGTACATCTCTACTTTATTCTCGCATCCTGATTTTCCAAAGACACTCACACCAATCGAACTGGCGGACGAGTTAAAACAGAACATTGACCAAAGTCCATTCAGCCTGCTGAGACCCCAACGAATTTACAAGTACTTGGAAGAAATTGGGCAAAAACGCAATGTCGGACACCTCATTTCGTTCACGGATTTTTTCGGCATGATGCTGCGCGATACTCTGCTTAAAACGGTTAGCTTCACTATAGCAGTTTGGACGAGACAACGGCGTAGAAGTGCAATGAACCTGCAATGAACTTAACGTATGAGTTTTATTTTTGATTTGCAGAGGCTCGATTGCAGACTTTCGCATCAGCGTGCGGCAGTCGAAGACGGTGCCGCGCCACTTCCGCTGTATGCTAGCATACACGTGAAAAAGAATGTGCAGGCGAGAGTGTATCACGGTACGTCAATACACGTATCCATATACGTAATAAATCTGATAATACTGCAGAATCTCTGAATTTTAACGTTTACGCACTTTTTTAAAAACATTTTTGCAGAGTTTGCTGAATTTAGTCCGTTCGAAGTCGGGCTCGCCAAATACAGCGCTTTCATGAAAACCGAGCTTTTCGGATCCAAATTTTACCTGGGGAGGTTGCAGATGCAGTTTTCAGAATTCCCGCTTCACTACTTGCAGGGTAACGTCACTTCGATAGAAAATGTTGAAAGCAATCTTAAATGCTGGTTTGGTTTTACAAGTTTTGATTCACTAATAGGAATATGGGGGAGCGCATTCACTGTGCTCTTTCGCCAGTTATTGTGGATGAACCAGACCGACAAGTTGTTTATGCCAGACAGCAACACAGTCAAGAAAGAGTTGGCCTTACAGAAACAAATGGGTGAGTTTTAGCAGATACTGTCCGGTATCGAGTTTTCGAGATACTTTACTTGGAGTCAAAATTGTTTTATTTCTCATACATTTTCATAATTAAAATTATCTCCGAGAATTAGGAGACTGAAATTTTTATTTTATGATTCAGATGAATATGCATTTAGCGACGAGGCAGAGGGCGACGAGAAATCATCAAGGTATACAAGTATATCATATAAGAGAAACTTACCGAAAACTTGCATCAGGGCAACGGCGAGAGCTTTGCAAGAAATGAGCGGCAACCGGCTCCCTTACTCGCGACTGATTTACCATGCGGTCCAAATGAAAACGGAAATCCCGATCCATTTCTTCAACGATTTCAAGTCCAATGTAAACGTTTCGACAGCCCAACGCGTGCCTTTGAACATCATACACGACATAGGGTATGGTCGAAATGCACCAGGCACACTTTGGGCACCAAAACCGTCATCGATTTTAGCAAAACAATTAATCTAGCACTCCTGCACATGCGTTTGAAATCTGATGTTTTAATTCTTAAGAATTCCCAAACTGTTTTAACAGTTGATTTTTGAGCATTGTGGAGCTTTCCGCCGAGTTATAATTAATAAGATGAAACTTGCAATTTTCTAGTCAGAGTAGTGACAATTCGAAGAAATCTGGCGGTGCATCCAGTAAAGTCCAAGGGATATTTCAGTCGGCCGTTGACGCGATGCACTCCAGCGAACTTTTAAACAGTATAGCGGGAAGAGCAGCTTACATTTACAATCCAATGAGGGGACTTCAGCTGAAACCATTATTTGAGGAAATTGAGCAGCAGGCCACAACCAGCGAAGATGGTGAGACATCTAACATGCTGAATTAGTATCACCGAAAATTATCTTGAAGAGAATTTTTGTCAAGTTTAGGACAACCAAAATACCAATTACTTTTAAATCAAAATACTAATGAATTTTTTTTTGCAGAGGAGACCTTCAAAGGCCTGCACGAACCACTTTCGACCACAGACAAGTCTTTATATATGGTGGATGCTGGCCTTGCTCTCAACTCTCCTTTTCCATTGCTCTTGCGGCCGGAACGGAAAGTGAAACTCTACATCTCCTTTGATTTCAGTTCACGATTAAAAGATCAAGCACCTCCATTTAAGGTACTCACAGTGCAATGCTTATGTGATGCGAACTCATCAGTTATCTCTCAAAAAGAGAATAGTTTTTGGCAAATGTACTTTTTGTCCCAGAGAAATTCAAATATTGGTTCATTAATGCTCGATATCTTCCTAAGAACATTTTACCTGCTTTCTTTTAATGCAGGATATCCTGTTAGCTGCAAAATGGGCGAAGAAAGTGGGTCTGCGCTTTCCCCCCATTCAAGAAATTATCCGCGAGAAATATAGCAGCGGCCCAGTGCAGGAGTTCTACATATTCCAAGATCCAGATGATAAGGATTGCCCAATAATTGTTCATTTCGTTCTCATCAACAACAAGTTCAAAGATTTTAAGGCACCTGGTAAGTAAAGTAATCCCGCTAAATAGCAAAGACAATAGAAGTCTATTGTTGGTATTTCTTCCAATTTGTCATGGAGCCAGGGATGCTCTTTACCCTCTCTGACTCTCAAATAATAAACAATCATCCTCTGCGTGTTAATGTAGGTGTCGAGAGACATTTGCCCGAAGACAAGAAAATTGCCGACTTTAGCGTATTCGAGGAATTAGGAAATCCATTTTCCCTTTTCAACTTCAATTATTCTAACGAAAGGTTCGACCAGATGTCACAGCTGATGGAATTCAACGCTTTGCTGGGCGCTGATTCGCTCAAGAAAGTAATAGCAGAAATTATCAACCCTAACCAAAGTGCCTCAGCGGCACACTCGGCAAGGGAAGCGGAGAAACCGTCCTCGGGCGGGGTGTTGAACGGACTATTCAACTTCCTCATGAACCCAGTGCGTAAATTTCTTCCAAGCAACAAGGTAGGCATGACCAAAGAATGAGCCGAACGATTATCAATGAACATTTATTATCAGAAGTTAACATCGATGGTAATATATTACAATAAAGCCGCGTCACCTTTAGCACAACAACCATGGTTCATTATTATTAAAAATCCAGTGGGGGAAGAGTTTTTGCATGCCCCAAGCATGCGCCATGTCGCCTCGCCAGGCGTTACTATTAAATATACATCGTATTTTTTCGATTCTTTCGAGCAAGTTTCATTTTTAATGCATATAAAAATGTCCTCAAAGCACGAAGACATAAAGGATGAAAACAAAGGCGACGATGCATCCAGCAGCTACCTTGGCATACGTTGATCGGAGATTGAGATAGCGGGCATCTTTCTTATATTTCTGGGACATAATCTGTAAACCGCTAGCTTTATTGTCCAATACTAGATGCAAAGGAAGTCAGCGTGATTCCTCTCGGATTATGTTAATTCAATAAAAAAATTCTTGAAAAGTACAATACCTGATATGGCAACTCCCCTTTGCAGAACGTCATCTATGTTTTGAACCATGATCCTTTGCACGTCTTGCAATTCGGTGTTTACGCTGGATAAATGGACGCGGCTTCTAGAATCCATTACACGCTTCTTTGCTTTCCTGATATAAGTATCTGGAATGCACAATTGAATTTTGAGAATTTGACTCGTCGCTAAGCACCTTACTTCACAACTCAATTTCTGACGAAAAAATAAAGTCGTACCAAATTCTATCAAGCTATAAGGCCTCGAGACTGTCTGCACCTTCCGGCCATACTGGGAATTAAATTCTCCTTGCAAATCTTCCAGGTAGGAATAAGCGAGTCTCTTAGAAAAAGCTCTTTCGCAAAGGACTAGGAAGCAAACACCATCTTCTATGTAGTAGCTGAAAAATACATTGAAATTAGGGTTTAAAAAAGTCTATAGTATTTACTGACGAGCCTACGAAAGTGAGTTGATGCGAACTGCTCACATCTTTTAATAGAGAGCTCTTTCAGCGATTACCGGCATTTTCACAAAACTTACTGGAAAATGTATGGCCCAGTTTCGATGCTGCAGCGGTCAGGAGACTGGTTATTTAGCTTTCGAAACAGCATCTTGGCTTGATTTTGATATTCCAAAATATCTCTGCCAGACTGAAAAATATACAATGATGCAAGGTATTCTGTACGATCGATATGCATTATCAAAAAATGTCAATTCTCTAGATTTTACACTTTATTAACTACGTGTTCCTTCAATACTTTGTACAGTAATCAAATAAGAAAAATTGCAGTGATACGTGTATCAGTGACTGTTAAATTTCTATATATTCGTAAATATCTCATATAAGTTTGCCACACGTAAAGGCTACATTACTTAACATGTGAGGGACGCAATAAGACGCATTGTCAACTTATTTATCCATGAATTAACGAATGATGATGCAACGTCATTACTTCCGTCGCATATACACGTAGTCTTGACCACTTCTAAATATCATAATACCATAGATCAAGGCTATATAGTGTATGTGCCAACCTGTTCATTTTCTTGAACCGAAGCTGCCAGCGGCAGGCCGTCGGCCACCCGAGCAATCATAGTTAATAACACCATTTTTGGGCACTTTTCTTCCTAGAACTTGACAGCGGTATTAAATTGACGATCTGTTTCCAATTTTCGCAAACAAAACTTGACGAAATCACAGATTATTAAAGCCACGCCGACGTAGCGCGATGACGACAGCAGCCGGAAAAAAAAGCTACGGCGCTGCAGCCAGAGGCCGCCATCGGCGACCACGTAGCCTGGATGGGAAGCAGACATGAAATCTGCTGAGCAATTTTTTTGGGATTTATCTTCGTAATTTTGCGAGAAATGTTTCGCCGACTCCAGCTTTAACGTAAGTACTATACCATATGTTTGTTAGCGTGCACGTTGGCGATGAAATGGGCGAGAAAACTGATAGGAAATTGGGGGCGAAATGGAACGTGCCTGGCCCTGGTTCCATCCTTGATCGAAACCCGGTTGAGATGACTTAAAATTTTGATATAAATTCATATTATATAAGAGGAATTAGCTCCTGCTAACATGACCTTCGTCGCTCCGCTATCATAGATGCATAGGTGGGAAAAGAATGGATGATTTTGCTGGCCCTTTGCTTCGCAGCTGGGTTCTGGAAACGTGTTATATTGGGCAAGCTAGGTTTGGATTTTGCAGCAAATCTATACGTTTGCGAGTTCAACCATACGGATGGTAGAAGCTAAGTGGTGTTTCCCAATACTTCCTGGGGAAATGCGCCTCGCGAGAGCGATGTTCTCCTTGTTTCACTTAATGTGCCTGGTGCAGATATTTTCTTAATTATATGTTTGTGCCCATATGGCCAGTTTGAGGTATACTTGCATGGTTTCATCGCAGTACGTATACCTTGTGGCGTACGTGGTAGTCTTGCCATCAGTTGTGGATGTTCAAATCACTTGATGGACACAAGGAGGAACGCAGTCCAGCAGGTACACGATATGGAGTTGTCAAATTATGAAAAGGTGTATTAATTTGTCTCCTCATTGCCATTGACCTTTCCCATCGCTTCGTCTGATTTTTCATTCTATGGCGTGCCAATATTTATTGGTTAAACATCTAAGAAGCCATTTAAGACAGTAGTTGAACATATAGTTGTTAAAGGAACTAAACATAGTTGAATTCCTGTGTTGACTTGTGTCTATGGATAGCAGATCGGTGATTATCCGAAGAAGCATGGCAAAGCTGCATTGAAGATCCATTGGTAAAATTTGCAGCATGCATCCAGTTACAGTTCTAGTCGTTTTTGACAAATTGCTTTACTCGTATGTCGTACTTGCTGCTGAGAGTATTGTTCGAAAGTGTGTGTGTGTGGAGCTACTTTGGGGGTCAAAAACATTTGAAAAATATACATCTAAATTCAGAAACAAAACGGACGCACTACAAGTGCCGAATTCGTGTGATATTAGAATGTTCTGATTTGGCACCAATTCAGGTGGCATGAAGATATCTCAATGCTTCTGTTTGGATCACGATAAGGCAATCCTGAACTTGTTTTTTGGCAATGTTTGTCAGCCTCAGTTTGTCCAAAAAATGCCTCATACAGACTTCCTAGATGGCTTATACATACTTTTTATATCAATAAATATAACCTTCTTGATATTAGCGATTTTTGTGCTTAAGCTTCAGCAGGAAATTGGTGAAACATAGTGCCATTATTTTATCATAGATTATCTATCTATTGTAATTAATGACACACTTTGCTTGGACACCTTGAATTTAAACCTCTATTAACCTCCAAAAAAGATCTTACCGCTCTAACCTGGTTGCATTGACGGCGGTTTTGCATGTCATCTATGTAAAGAAATGTAGCTTTCTCATGTGATTTTTGCTGCTCAGCGTGTGGTTTGGTGAAATTCTGGGTTTTGTTTGGCCTTGAAGACAAAAAAACTGGATTTATGCCCTCAATATTCATCAAGACATCGTTAAACGGATATTCATGGTTGTGCAGTAATGCCAGTCTTAAACGGCTTTAGCTTGGAAAAATGGAACCTGCATGCTTACCATATTGTGTAATTAATCGAAATTAGGTGGTCTGCGGTTTTGAGTTTGTGGATAAATCATATAAATACATGTAAATCAAATATTCTACTATTACCAAGCTTATGCTTAACTAGCACCTCTATGGTGTTGTCATGAATTCTCCAAAGTCCAGCATTTATTACATTTATTACATTTTAGTAGTTCAGCGTCAGGTATGCAGATTTCTATTTTCACTCCCTGTTTGATGAACAAAGTTCAACGACTTCATATTTTGCAAATTATTTGTTGGTCATTAATTTGGCTGCTTGTAGTTGTCGGCCCTGTTAATTCCACGACTGCACGCCAGGTACTCAACAATTGTCATTTTAGACATAGGCCTGCCGTATGAACAATTATGGTGCTTTGTGCTACACCTTGTCATGCATTTGTTTCACTTTATGCCATATTGTTAAACCTATAACTTCTCAATTTCACTATGAAGAATAACACCACATAGTAGAGTACATGTACCAGATATACTGAATTGATGATTAACGGCTTGTTTTTCTGAAATTCAGCCTACTTTAGTAACTTTATCTTGTTGCCACTTTCGGTTTAAACAGCTGTTACTGCATCATTCAGACACGTAGATATAATTTCTTATAGGCCTACTGAATAGAATTTGTTCCCCTGCTTGACCCATTTTTCTCCCTCTTGGTCAATGTGCCAAGTTTGTGCATATGGTTTTTGCTTCTTAAATAGTTTGTTGAACTCCTAAAAGGTGTGGTCATTTTTTCTTCTGATTGTTTCCAATTACATTTCATTTTTAAAAGAAGGTTATAAAATTCTTTTGGATAATAAACACTCTTACATTATCATTTTGGACCAGGTTATTTGCGACATAACTCTTAACATGATTTTAAAATTGAGGTGTAGTGAATCAACGATAACTTAATTAACGCCAAGTGCTTATTAGACATGAACTACTGAACTTCTCGAAAGTCAATATTCTTGCTCATTTCGGCTTGTAATAGGCATGAAAATGAGCGTGGTTATTTAGTGGTTATTTAGCTTCATGATACCTGAACTAATACCTGTATACAGTAGGCTATGTATCTTTGAATTAAAACATTCAATAATAAACTGGCTAATTTGGATCACCAAAATAATGTTTGTATTATTTTATAAACTCAAAAAAGGAGATCCTTGTCCACTTTTCATGTTCGTTTTCATTTTTCATTTTCATTTTTTTTACTCAATTATTGGAAGAAATGTCATGAATGAATACATGCCCCCATAACCTTTAATATTTTTTCTATTTTCCTAAAATCTGGCAAGGATGTAGCTTGTCATCTCTGAGCTATTGTTTCAAATCCGTTTTCTGTTTTTCAGATTTCATTTAGTCTATTTTTGCATCACCATTGAAACTTAAATTACTATCAAAATGCAGAGGCATAAGGCAGGGTCCCGCGTAACTCCAGGTGGTTCCAGTAATCCAGCTCCGAGGTACTTGGTATTTTTTTAGTTTTCTTTTAAATAAATTAAATTGTGATTTACTGTATTTAACGAGTTTAATTTTGTGCAACGATTTCAGCCCTGCTTGGCAGCAGGATTCTGGATATGGTGGAATAAAATTATACACACCTAATGAACATCCACAGTCAAATGCTGACGGAGGTCGAATTGCATATCATCAACAGGTAGGCACATAAGTGACCATTTTTTGTCGATCACACAATTTTCGTGTTCGTTGCATTTACGTTTTCATTAAAAGTTCCTTTTTCGTTAGCCTCCTCCCTAACCAAAAGTTAAGTCATCCAACTTAGTCTTAATTTTATCTTAACTTGGGCAATAATTATGATAATTTCTGCGAGTTTTACACAACCAGGTTATTTTTGTTTTATTTGTTGCTGATCGCAAATAAAGTAGCCTAAATAGGAAATAAATTCTAGATAAAACCCCTAAACCTAGATTTAAATTAAAAATAATAGAAGGCTAGTTATAAGTAATAAAATAACAAAAAAAAAACCCAGATTTTCTAAAACCTGAAGTTTTTGAAGGAGAGGGTCATTGATGACGTCAAAACGTCTTACAACTGATAAAAAAATTGTCTAGCCATGTATTCGAAAGTCTTGCAGACATTATCGTGCCTGCCCCAACTGCTTGATGATAGAGACAATTAATTTTAAGCTGGTCATACACGAGGCAAATTATTTCTGGAAACTTGCCAATTTAAGTTGTGTTTGAAAAGTCAAGCGCATATTTCTGAAAATTTTTTAGTTTTTCACGTTAGAATTCACATTCTAAATGACAGAACTTTTTGAACGTGCCATGTTTCCAGAAATAATTTGCCTCGTGTATGACCAGCTTGAAGCAATAATTGTTTGCACAGCAAAATCGCAATGGGGACCATTTTTACCTTTTTGATTTTCCATCATTAAATTGGCTATGCCTCCTACAAAGTTGTTTTTGCTCACCTGGAAACCTGTTTAAGCTAACATTAAAATATGCAATGCATTTTATTTCATTTGTGCAATATCTCTATAAGCATGCTCCCTTTATTGCATTGGTAATATATGATGTGTCCTTGTGAGTATTTCTGGATACATTTTATCTTGAATGTCTGCTAAGCGAGCTATTAGTGCATTCAACCTAGTCCAATACCACTTGGCACATTGATTTTCACATGACATTTAAATTTTTGGAAACTTTCAGCTCCTGGAATATGATCGCTGTGTGTAGGAATAACATTTTTATAGGGCATTGTATTATGTGATGTCATTATTGCTTGCAGATTACTTTCAAAATTATTGATAATGATTGTAAAACAACTCTTTTATATCTTAGGATGGTTTGTCTAACATGTCGCAGCCAGATCTCACCAGTCAAATGGGAGCACCACCTCCGACCCAGCATTGGGATTGGCCCAATGGCACCTCTCAACCCAGTGCAGCCACTAATGAGTGGGATTGGGGGCATGCTACACAAATGCCTCAGCAATTGACAAACCGCAGCATGCCTCAGCAGTATTCTCAACAACCACAACAGGCACAAATGGTAAATTATGAACATTCTTCACCGCCAATGAGCCAGGCACCGCAACACACCAATTGGGATAGCAATCAACATCAGGCACTGGTTCGTTTTTATCACTTTCTAATTAAGCGTAAGGGAGTTAAATCCTATCCAATTTGACATTCGGGGATCAGGCTGCATTAATTCCAAACAGAAAAAAAGTAAACAAATATTTTGTTTTCTTTGATGATGTGCCGAAAAAGAGCAAAATCTTAAAAATGCTGCACAATATTGATAAAAGGTCTATAAGAATGAAAACAATAACTGTTCAATAAAAAGTTACTGTGCATCGTGATATTTGGTTGTTAAAGATCCTTAAAGGTTCTTAAATAACTGATGGGCATGCATTTTTTTTCCTCTATCAGCTTTTAACTTATTCACAAAATTGTATAAACATTAATTAATTGGCGTTTTTCTAGCCTGGAACGCTTCACCACAGTTTTAGTGAGGCCTGGAATTGGGGAGGAGAGACTGAAAGTTCTAGCAATAGTACACCTCCTTCTGTGGGACAGCATTCACCAATGGACATGAGCCAGCAGTATCGCCAAGTTCCCGATGGGCAGGATCAAGGAGGCAGCCAATATCCAAGTTGGAACCAAAATCAGCAGGTTCAGTACAACTGGCCTCAAACGCCCCAACAGCCGTTTTCACAAGTATACCAAAACCCGAGCCCAGCACAACCTCTAACTTCATGGGATTATTCAGCGCCTGCTGCAGTGCACTCAAACACGGAGTCGAATAATTTGTCTGACTTTGACTTGACCAATACCCGACAAGATGAAATGAGGCCGCGCCAGGAAGTTCAGCCCAATTTAGCCGTCTCGAGTGATGTTTTTCAGCCAGATGTGCAAGCTTCAGTTACTGAAATTCACCTAAATTCTGCTCATGAGAATCTACTTCCCGATTTGACAGCACATTGTGCCGACGAGGAAAATTCAGCCTATTCGAAGCACCTCGAAATTAGTGGAGACGGCACAGTTGCAACATTTTTCCAGTGTGGTCAAGAGGATGATGAGGAGTTGAATGAGTCTAAAATTAAGGATTCTACGACAGGCGCCTCATTGGAATCAAATTCTGAAGTTGACATAGTTTCAAAAGATGAAGTTAAGTCAGATATCCCTCCCGGGCATGATTCCCTTGGACCCAATGCTGCTTTCTGCCGGGCTCCCTACCTGCGCTGTGATTCTTGGATCAGCAATTCCAGTTTGCAAACTTACAACCGATCCACCACTGGATCTCAGGAACTTCTCAGTGGTTCATTCTTCGGCGAGGAAGGACCAGCCAGCATGGGCTCGTTCAGTGGCTTATGCCAATCGGTGGACGATATGCACCTGTCTTCGACGCAGTCATTGCCATATCAGTTACATCATCACCCATTGCACCAATCGCATCCCATCCAGCAGACACTTGGGAGTGGTGGCCTTCAAAGGCGTCGAAGCAGCGTTGAAGAGCAAATTCTTTCACTACCACTTCCTCCTACGGAGAAAGTGGACATTATTCCTGTTGCGAATGAGGCAAGACGAGCTTCACTCCCAACTGCTATTTTGCCAAACCAGGAAGTGATCACTGAAACTCTTGCTTCACTGACGCCATGTGAAGGATCTAATGGCAATGCAGGCACATTAAATGGGCTTAGTGATAATTTCGACCAAATTTCACTCACTGCTAACTCTACTGAACAGGTCAGTGTTTATTCATGATGATTTTTAATGTTTATTTTTGTGATTGTGGTGCCTACTGGAAGCTCGTTTTCGAATTATTTGATTTATGCCAATTTGATTAAAACATCAGAACAGTGCAAGTTTTGCTTCCATATACGTTAACCTCACAGATTTTCATTTCAAAATAATTGAGTGATAACTAAAAATTTCACGATAATAAACTATTAAAATAATCAATATAATTCGTATTTAGATCTCTGTAAGGTTTTTGCTATTAGAATGCATTATGGTACACTTTAAATTTTATTGATGAGAAAATTGTTTTGATTTCTTGTTTCCTGAAAAATTTATAGAAATTGAATCTTTATATGTTTGGTTTATCTAATTAAAAATAACAAGGAAAATGGAAAATGCACTAATCATTTTCTCTATAAAGATATAACAGTGAAAAATTTGTTAAATTTCCTTGCAGGGTCTGGCTGATAGTGTCCAGGAAGCCGGATTTAA
Source organism: Megaphyllum sjaelandicum (assembly GCA_034698745.1). Taxonomy (NCBI): domain Eukaryota; kingdom Metazoa; phylum Arthropoda; class Diplopoda; order Julida; family Julidae; genus Megaphyllum; species Megaphyllum sjaelandicum. Next base: position 15,218 of record JAQGBX010000260.1, on the reverse strand, counting down.
CCAAGAAATTGCAACGAATTTGGAAGTTCCGCCAAACAGTGCAGATGTCTCGCTTATGACCGCTTTGAGTGGGAACGATCAACCATCCATTCCCTTAATAGAAAATATTGAAGTGGTGCAGTCAAAAAGCAGAAACTCTGAACCACAGCCGAGCAATGGTACTGCCACAGTTGGAAACTACAAATTGCCGGGATGGTCCCGTGAGGGCTCAGCGTTTCAACCACCTCCTTCCAGGCTAGCAAATGTGACACCTGTCATTCAGCGGGAGGCTCTTGACCAGCCTCAGAGTGAGCTGAATGTTCAGAGCGCCACTCAAACAGAGTTGTCAGCAGAGATTTTAAAACCGGAGCCCGAAAGCGCAAACCTGGAAACTGTCCCCGACAATGTTGAACGACCACTGGATACAGACAGTGTAGAAGTTGCCAAGGTATCACCTTATTGACTCAAGTTTTTTTCTTAAATGCTAAATAATTTCTGCCGTTAATATCGCAGAGTTGGTGCCCAGCTTTTATGTTGTAATTGTGTGAAATTGCAGTACTGCAAGCCGACTTTGCTCATCTGCTTGTCTTGTCAATTATCTGTTTGTGGTTAACAAAATATGAGATATTTAAACAAAATGTGTTCGTCCTTTCAAATGCAAATTCCCAGTTTGTTCGCTTGAAAACAATGCAGAAGCTCAAGTTTGGGTATTGCTAATTAGTTGGTCACAATCTGTACCGATTCTTTGCATTTTATTCATTTTCCCAGAAGTCTTCCCCTAATCGTTCTCCATTGCATTCGAGCTTTGCACGTCAGCATCTCCGTGAAGTTCACAATAGCTCCCCTGCAACTTCACTCTGGGAAAATCCCGAGCTGACCCAGGTAAACTATATGTTCGCCTTTGTTGTAGTCGCATTGCTTTGTGTCTTGCATTTGGGAAGGAGGGCTTGAAAACCAAAGTCGACAATCCTCTTAATTTTTTGAGGTTATCCAAAGCTGCTTAAAGATAATTCTTTCTACCTCTTCCTATCCTGTAACCTAACTAAAAGATGACAGTTATGGGGACGTTGGGATCGTTCAGATATCTTTCATCACATGTCATTATAGCATTCTGACGATTTGAAATTTTTAGGATTTTAGCGTTAAGCTCGCTCCTGCGGTTCTTTCCGCGAATTCTCAACCTAGCCAACAACAGGGAGTTTTAGTTGTACCCCAGCTGGATAACCTTCTGGACAACCCGTTGGGCGTTTCTCAACCGATTCCCCACGCGAACAAACACAATGCAACAATTGCACCTACCAAGGTGGCTGCCAACGACAAATCGGAATTGCCAGTTCAAAGGACCCCAAACGCTTCTAAAGAAAGCAGAGAGGTAGCAACACCTACCGGAGCGTCTACTTCTGCATCCGTATTGGATTTATCGAGTAGGGCAGCCCCTCAGGGTCGGTCCGCTGCCGATGAAGATAATGTCCGAAACGTGCAGCCCAGACCCACTGCCCCACTAGTTCAGGGCCCAACCTTGCCACAGATTCAAGGCACCAGGCCTGAGCAAGGGGATATACGGCATTACGCTGCTGATCATGCACCTAACGATTTAGAAAGAGGTTAGTAATCGTTTAATCTCAAGCAACTTAACGTACACTATAGAAATTTTGTCCTCATCCCCGTACATTGCTTTTGGAGTAGAACCTCTTAGGTTAATTTTAGTCAATTCCTAATTTATTTTAATGCCATATTCCCTTAAAAAAGGCCTGAGTGAAAGTTCTTCTTTTGAAATTTCAGAAAGTGCCCCAGTCCCTAGAAACAATTCTGGAGATGATGGAGGCAGGTCTTGGAATGATCGTCGACGATATTCCATCGACAGGAACGATGACTATGATCAGAGAAGCAGAAGGCGCGATTACATAGCTCCCGACCCAAGAGATGACAGAAGTCGAACTTGGAGCTACCGTGACCGAGATTATGATCGGGACAGAGAGAGACCACCAATTAGCGATCCTTATTATCAACCTCGATACGATCCAGCATCTGAACGAGATCGTTCGAGACCCTCGAGCAGATCTTCAGCCCAAGATTTTGAAACGACTAGGCGTGATCGACACTATGAAAGAGGTGGAGGACGATACCCGGCTCAAGACGACCCTAGACGACCTTTGGAACAGCCTCGTCCTAGTTCTCGCAGTGGGTATGAATCTGATCAAGGAAGTGGACGCTATGCCCACCAAGGTTATGATCCATGGGAAGAGTACTACCAGCAAAATCCGAGAGACCCACGCTATTCAGGTTAGTTTGAGATAAATAAGTTGACAGGATTTGGGAAAACGTTTTACGGTTTGAAAAACAGGTTGCGTAAGTTCGTTTAATGGTCTTGATTTACTCTTTCTTTAGCTTACCAGTCGGATTATTACAGGCAACCCAGAGACCGATATGACCCTAGGTATTCTCAACAGCCCCAGCAATCGTATTATGGGGCCAATCAGTATAATTATGGCTATTATGCTGAGCTGTATGGAAACGACCCAAGATATAGAGCTTATTATGAAGCAATGGCTAAAAACTATTACTATCAGTATGGAAACCAGTATGGCTATGACGATTTTGATCGACGCAGTGTGCATTCTGGGCGCAGTTCTGTAACTGATGATTCTCAGAAAGGAAGGTTAGTTCAATTCAATTCAACTCGGTACCCTACTATCAGTAAATGAATACCATGTGGTGGGGGGGGGGGGGATTGTAATCCATCAACCCAAATTATTCAGTAGTTGCCACCGCGCTAGTGTTAACCCCAACATCATTGCAAAATTTAATTTCGTGAAGCTTAAGGCTATCCTTTGGAAGAGAGTTCCAACGTCTGATGGCATGCAAGAAATAAGACCAATAGTATGGATCCGAATGGGCTCGAAGTTCCATTAGTGGGTTGGAATGGCAGGTTCTACCACCTTGGTGGTTACGTTTAAGGATTTCCTCCACCATACTTGAATTACCCGAGAAATTAAATTTTTCAAACAGGCCCATGCATTGAGCCTCTCGTCTTAATCGCAATGAATCCCACTGGAGACACTCGATCGATTGGGTAACTCTCTCGTCTTGCTGATATTTACCCGTGACAAATCTAGCAGCTCTCCGCAGCACCATTTCGAGTTCCTGGGCTCTACCCACCCAAAAAATGAACATGGGCCTTGAATAAAAATTACAATCGTAAAAGCAAATTGTTAAATAAAGCAATAATTTTCAGGATTGAATTAACCCAAATGGCTTTCAGAAGTTTAAACTATAAGCACATTTTAAGACTTGCACATTTTATTGTATTTGAGTTCGAGTTAAAAAAAAAACTCACAAGGCTATTTGTCAGCTATATCTAGTTCTTGATTTCTCGAAATTTCCTATTTTATTTTCGATCCTGTTTTTTGTTTTGCAAACATTTTTTTTCTTAACTTTTTATTGAAGATCATTTTTGTAATTATTTCCAGTGAGCGTTTCTCTAATGCATTTCATCAGGAAAGCAGGCCTCTGGAATCCAGTCAGCCTGCCAATGAACTGTCCTCCATTTACCCCCAACAAGATGGTTCTTATTACACACAAGGTGTCGAGCTCTCTAACGACTATGTCGAACACATGCCACTCGGTGAGTAGACCAGTTTTTCAAGAGAAGCAGCCTCTTTAATGCATCAATGACTGCTAGATAAATACTTATTTTTGGTTTTATTTTAAATTTTAGGATCTGAGAGTGTGTCTACCTCACCTCCACAACGTCTTACCCCTGCCAAATTTTCAACTCCTCACCTGCGGGCTACGTTTTCAACCAATGGGCAGTTAGTTATTTTGCCACCTAACAGTATTATGGATGGCCAGAACGCTGTGGTTGAAATCTGTGATATTCAGGCCTCGCTCGCCAACGATCCTGTGGCTCAAGAGTTGAATAGCTTTCCCAGCCCTCTGATTCGGTATGCTGAATTTTCCAATTTTCCTGGTTTTTTTTTCTATTTTAAGTTTTTGTAATCCATGATTTGTGTTGTTTTAGGGGAGAAACTCACAAGAATGACGTGATACAGTACTGCCAACAGAAAGCTCGCAAAGCCAGAGAAGATGTTGATCTTCCAGATCGCAATTCCTGTGTCCTAATCTGGGAACTTCTTATGTTACTTATTAGACAGAACGGGGTAGGCAGCAATATTGTGTCCATGTACGTTGCTACGGGTGTTCAACAAGGCGTTTAATGGGATTTCTTTTGTTTGTTTAAGGTCGTGGTTGGGACAGACATTTCCGAATTGCTCTTGCAGGATCAGAATCGATCTTTGAGCATCGAGAAATCGGCGAGTCTATCACAACTTGCAGAGAAGAGCGAAGCAGCTTATGCAGCAGATGAAGGAGTGATTGTAGCAGAAAACAGTAATTCCATTAATTGCCAGACTGCCACGAGTCAAGCAAATAACAAGTTCATTGAATTTTTGCTTTTTGGCCATAAAAAAGTAAGTTATTGGTAGCTTTCTCATCTCGTGCACTATGTCGAGTCATTGACTCAAAATTGTTAACTTTTTTTTTAAGGACGCCCTTGAATGGGCCATGAAGCAAGGTCTTTGGGGTCATGCGCTGTTTTTGGCTTCGAAAATGGAGTCAAGGACATATGCGATGGTGATGACTAGGTAACCATTTCTTTTCATAACTTGGCGCTTAAGTAGCCTATGTAGAATATCATAGAGCATTTTTCAATCTTTTTTGATTGAGATGCTCTGTTGCAAAGGTTTTTTTTTTAAATTTTTTATCATTTATTGTCTGCTTAAATGATTTTATGCAGGTTTGCAAATTCATTGGCATTCAACGATCCTCTCCAAACCTTGTACCAGTTAATGTCAGGTCGACAACCTGCTGCAGTCACTGTACGTGTTTTATTGCAGAATCTAGGGAAAATTGTTTGATATTGGCTTTCATTTATATCATCATTGTATTTATAGGCCATCGCTGATGAAAAATGGGGAGATTGGAGGCCGCATTTAGCTATTATTCTGTCTAATAGCACGCAAAGACCAGAGTTGGATAGGCGCAGTGTTGTCACATTAGGAGATACTTTGGGTACACTAGGTTCTTTTAATCAATCCAAAAAGGGGACTTTTCTCCCTGCATAATATAATCGTGCTCAAGACATAACTTTTCTTAATTTCAGCTGCCCACGGTTGTCTCCATGCAGCTCACTTTTGTTATCTGATGGCACAGATGGATTTTGGAAGTTATGAAAAGAAGACGAGCAAATTAGTGTTAATTGGCTCCAATCACAAGTATGAACTTTGTTTCCGTGAAATACTTCAGTTTATCATGCCTTTGAAGTAAGTTTTTATGCTTATGACAAGAGTATGCTTATACTTCCAGCTTACCTTTCTCCGAGTTTGCAACGACCGAAGCCATCAAGTGCACTGAGGTTTACGAATATGTACAAGCCTTGGCGAATCCACAATTCGTCCTTCCACATTTACAGGTCTGCATGTCACACATTTTGTCTCTGGGCTTATGTCATTATAATCGACGATCGTTGAATTTATTTAATTTTGTCTTCATAGTTTTACAAGTTTATTTATGCCTCACGGCTTGCAGAATTTGGACATCCGCAGGAAGCCCTGCATTACTGTGAAGTGATCACGCAAGTCATCCAAAAGATGCCATCATCATACAATTATGAGCTTGTGCATCAAGTATATGAGGTGAAATGTCGTTAAACAATCGAAAAGTTCCATTTTAGATATGATTACAAAATTCAAAATAAGTGAAGTTTTAGGTTAGCTACAAAATGTACTATCACAAAAGAAAAATAGTTAAAAGATGCTTGCTTATGCTGAGCATTCATTGTTGATAAACAGTATGGTTAAATACAATCGTATTCAGTTCAAGTGGCTAATTAGCATTAGTTGAGTAATCTTTAAATATTTTTGATATGGAATTTTTAATTTTATAGTTGGCATATCGGCTGAAATACCACGATCCATATTACACTCAAGAAGAAGGTGAAATGGCCGACTTGGGCGATCCACAGTGGCTACGGCAGCTGAATCTTATCCTTCAAGCATACTCGGTCAGTACTCCAATCCATTTTCCCATTTTTAACTGATGTATTGTAATGCGCTTGTATCAAACTGATAATAGTTCTAACAACGCAATGACTCATTGCAGGATGGAAGTGTTTTGCCAGTGACAGAGTACTCCGAGCAGTCCACCATCGACCCCATTCCTAGTATTAGTCAATCCTACATTGATCCCGTTTCTCAAGATCCTGGAACCTTCGGGGCTGTCCAGTCAGATATCTCGTATCAAACACAGACGTCTTATAGCAGTCAAGATCAGGGATCAGCTTTGTTTCCTCCTACCTCACAATTAAGTATGGAACATTTCCTCTTGCTTCTAGATTGTTATTTACATATTTGGTTCTTCAACTCTGTCTGCTGCTTTCAGATTATGTCGATAGCTCCCAGCAGTCCACTGGATATTCAGAGTACCAAAATCAGACAATGACTACAGTGAATGATAGTATAGGGCAGCAACAACCTTATGGTAAGTGAAAGTTTTTTTACTATTAAATTCTGTTTTTTTTCTGAAGATGTAACTAATAATTGCGAGGTGCCAATGCTACATATAACTGGATATTTTGTTGGTTTGCAGAGAATTATTATGGGCAAAATGGCACAACTGCTGCAGGAGAATATGTGCAGCCCCAATATGGCGATTATTATGGAGTAAATTCTGGCGTCAACAATGGGACGCAGGAATATGGCAGCGACGTTCATGATAGCCAGCCAGCACCACCTCAGACTGCCAATAACGATTACTACGACATCAGTACTCGCAAAGTAAGTATTGCCTGGTTAATTTCTACCACGTGATTACAAATAGCAGGCGAGGGGTTGTGTCACAGAGCTCGATATTCCATAAATCAACTGCAAAAGATTTGCATGTCTATCTAATATAAGAGTGTATGAATTCACAAAATTTCACTAATTTTCTTGCCTCTCAATTTGTGCTTCATCTTCACCCGAGTGAGCTGCATGTCAATGAATGCGCGACACGTTTCTGGTAAATTTAATGGAATTAGAATGCAACAGGTCCTTCAACCTCCAATTTAGGAGTTTTAACAAGTATGACAATGTGGCCAGACTCAGATTAATTTGGATTTTGACATTTGCTTTTAAAATAGTGCCTTGAAAAAGTGCATGAATTACCCGAACTTACAGTATATGTCCAGGTACATGTATGTTATCAATGGATAGTAATACGCAGCTCTATGATTGCTTGCGCAAACGCAATTTTAGTAAATCTATGTAGAAAAACGTTTCAACTTCTCGCAATTGGACTCATTCCATTGTTTATTATTATCAAAGCCAAGCAATTTGGGAATCAAGTAAAAAATAAATTTGATATGTAATATTATATGCCATACTTTCTTGGTCCATTCAGTTCAGGAGGATCATCAAATAGTTGCATAATGCTGGGAAATGGTTTGACAAAATCTAGCACCTTTTGCTTATTAACGTCCTAGTTGAGTTTGCTTTTCTACTTAGGAAGTGTAGCGTTGCTATGCATTTCACTTTGATCATTTGAACTGGATTTAGGATTGAACAGGAACTGTTTCAATCGGGGTAGTTTGCCAAAATTTCTATTAAATATTGTGGTGCTTTCTCTTGAATGATTGCAGTGGTGCACCAGATCCCCCTTTTGTATTGCGCCTGCTTTTGCTTGGCCCGGTGCCAAATGTTGGTGGTGATGGTCTGCATTAACACATGCTTTGTTTCCCTTTTCCCCATTCTGCCTTTCCCTTGCCACTTCCTCTTCTGTTCCTCCTTTGTGTGCCTTAACATTTGACTTACATCAATGGATGCTTCTCAACGGTGAGGATGAGGACAGATCTTTGAACTGCTGGGACTCGCTCATAAAACCGCCCATACCTCTGCTCAAGGGCATCAGTGATAAAAGCAATCACACGGACAAATTTAAAGCCTCGTCAGCGCACGACAGTAATGCGGATCAATTACCGCTGTCCAAATTTCGAAGCAAGAGAAACCTGGTATTTGGAGGGACGTTCCCCATTGATGCTCCAATCCTACATTTAGATTCTCGAAGCAAAAAAGATGGAAAATCACATGAAAGTTCTGCTTGTTCGGAGTATCTCGAGGAAAAAAAGAAAGTGAGCGAAGTCAAGGCTCCGCTGGCAAGTATGCCTCGTCAGGAAGTTAGCAGAAAGAGCAAATCGGGGAAAATGGGCCCACCTGTTGTCTACGGGACGTTTCCTGTGGATGGGCCTTGTTGCTCAAATGCTGATCTTTGTTCAGAACATGCCAAACAAAAGCTGGAAATCTGTGGCATCGATGAAGAGCGAAAAAAACAGTCTCTGTCATCGGAAAAAGCAACACTAGACGAAAACTTTACAAATGCAAAGGCTGATCGCCTGTGGGATCGCTTGCCATTAGTAGGGAAGAAAATCCATCCCCACGAGGATTAATTTTTGAATTATGTTATAACTCAGTCGTGCCTCATTTCTTATAAAATTGCTGTTTACGTGCCTTGATGCTCTTTTGCATTTTTATTATTTATTGTCTTTGTTTTTAAGACTGCCAGGAAATTGGCAGTCGTCAGGGTTCCCATTTGCGCATTATTTGGGGGTTTTCAAGATGTACTGGGAGTGAAAACATTGACATTGAGGAAATTCTCAGAGGTCCAACCATGAAATTTAAGTGCAGATATGGGGGTCAGAATATTCCAAAGTTGGTTAACGTTTGAATGTTGCTTCTTAGATGCTGAATCAGTTTGAAGGTCCATGGGGGCCACAGGTCAGGGAAAAGTCAGGGGGAAAATAAATGGTCATGGAAGTCATGGAAATGTCAGGGAAATTTGTGAGTGGTCAGGGAAATTTTCCCAAATAAAAGCAAAATGCTATACCTGCACTCAGTCGGCTAGCAGCTCCATCCCAAACTTGTAACAAAATCTAGTGTTTTGCCATGCTTCTCATTGCAATTATTATTTTATTTTTCATTATGACAAAAAAATTGATATGCATTAACAAGTATGTTTTGGTCAGGTAATTTTGGAGTTTGGTCAGGGAAAAGTCAGGGAAATTGAAAATGAAAATGTTGTGGCCACCCTGTTATCAATCTTGTCTGAGTGAAATCTGGAATTGATCTTGGGAATGATCACATGATTCTTGTCAAACTTCCGACACGTCTCGCAATACAGTTCTAGTCAAGAAAGTATCCATTGCTTTATGGAATAATTGTTGTCAAGCGCAGTTGTCTACTAGTACTTTGTAATCATCATTTTACGTGGATACACTGACAATTGTTTCAACCATTGCTGACAGTTACAGTATGTTTCTAGCAATGTTTTGAAGAAAATGGTGTCGAAAGTTGACTTCACGTTCAGGTGCTCTCGAGTTTCAGTAATTAGATGAAATCCTCATAAATGAAATGCACAGTTCTCCATTGAGTAGATGATTTGCCGGGTATTGCATTGATAATGTTGATTGCTCATCACATTTTCTGTATGGTTGGGCCGTTTTTAGAGACTCTGGTATAGTTTGGATGACTTTAATCAAAAGAGCCCTCACCTAATACGGAATTTCATTAAAAAAGCTGATAGCTGCATAACATGTGCGCAAATCATCGATTGCTTTTGCGCTTATTCTGTTATTCATGGCAATAAACATTAGGCTCTGATGACCATCGAACAATTCTGACAATGCCGTATATCTGTATGCATAGACTCAGTGGCTGTAAAAGGTTTAGCAATTTCTTTTCTAACGAAATATTTGAGAAAAACTATACTTTTAGTATCTGAAGTAGTTAAAAATGTTTTTAAGTCAAGCGGTCGAGCGTCAAAGTAAATTGATTTACTGGCATTGCGTTGTTATGCGTTTGTAGTGCCTTTGTTATTTAAGTGCCTGTTTTATTTTGTAAAAGAATGGTAATTTATGAAATAAGTTTTAATTGAATATTAATTGCATTTCGAATTTGTTTCAGTTGTTTTGGTATTAAATTGGCATATACTGGTTTATAAAGTATTTATTTGAATTCTTCTTGTTGTATACCTAAACTATTTGTCTTTTCCAGTTAAATGTCAATGCATGACATATCTATTTTCATTGAACTGTTTTGTTTTTCTAGAATTCTATACCGTCTTCGCCAACTGCGGCTGCAGCCCATTTCTCGAAACCAGCGCCTCCTGTAGAACAGTCTATGCCCAGGAAAAACTCGGAAAGTCGTGCCCCTCCCGAGAAGCCAAAAACCAAGAAAGAAAGTGGGAAAGGCAAACCTAAGCAGGTAAAACCCTTTTCCATTTAAAGCTTAGCAAAGAAATATGCTTGTCTGTAAAAAACAAAATGTATGTTGCAAGGTTTGTTTTTGTGAATTCAAATATTTCTGTTGAACTAATGCTCATCTGGAAGATAAGATTAGCCGATGCTTCATTTGAATCTTGATTCTTTGTTTGCTCAAATTCTTCACTTAGACCGCAATGCGCTCGACTTTCATTAATATTTTCAGGGTGGCAGCTGGTTAGGAGGAATATTCAGTAAACTGTCCCTGAGGCCGCAAAATCAGATGATATTGCCCGATGATAAAGATCCCGCGGTGAGCTCATTTGGTTTTCTGTTGTGTTTTTACTTCATATGGAAAACGTTATGTGAATTTTTTTTTTCTTTTTGTCCATCTGGTGAACGACTCTCCATTTGAAAGTCACGTTATTTTTGTTTCCCAAAATAACGTTGAAGAAAATGGCAACTTCAGATGCAAAAGACGATTCTTTTGATAATGTTTATAAAATGTACTGTTAATATTTACTAAATGTTCTTGGGAAATGCGCAATTGCTGTCCTGCGAATGTTAATGCTTCAGGTACCGCTAAAGAAACAAAACAGAACTAGAACTAGGCTTTTTTTTGCAAGATATTTAGATTTTTGTAAGTGCAGAAAAACGCCAACTTAACAACCAAACAGAGAAAGCTATCTCTTTTTAAAAAAAAAAATTTGCACGATTAACTTTAGTTCAAGATCTTTTTGAAACGCCTTAGAGATGAATTTCCAGTTGTTTCGTAATGACCTTGCTCTACCATTTTCAGTTGGTTTGGGATGCGAATACCGAAAAATGGATAAACACAGATGGTGATGAAGAAGACGAAACTGTCGGCCCTATTGCACCACCAAAAGATTTGGAATTGTCTCCAAGTATGTTATAACTTGGAATCATCTCGTATCTAGTTGCATTAACCTTTTATTACTGCAGTAGGCGATTACAGCAGATTTTAATATGCGAGAACACTGAAGCTGCTGATTACATCGCTGAATTCTCTTTAATTTTAATTTCGTTTACTGTTTTATTTCCTCAACTTTTGGTTGTGAAAAATCTGGTTTCTTTAACTCAGCAGTTTTTTTGTTTTTGTTTTAGACGCCCTGAACTTTGTCCGAATTAATTTCAGTGGGCTGTTGCTAAGACTGCTATTGATACTGTCTCTTTGCATTGTACTCTTGCCTTTATTGATTTTGCTAATGGAGCAGTGCTTGGTTCTTTTACTTTATGTGCGACCTTGCATTATGCATGCCATGGCTGAAGGGAACTTACGTTGAAACTTTAGTGTTTCACTTAATTGCAATGTGCTCAGAGGTGCTGGTTGGCATTTAAATGTATTTGTGGTGAACTATGAAGTGTTTTGGAGATGCATGTCTATCTTGCAGCCAGTTGTCCGGCAAAATTCACCTAGTCTAGGTTCGTTTTTTATGTTAAAAAAATTGTGCTGTACTTTAGCCAAGCAAGTACAGAAGAAATCTTTTCTTGTTTTCTTTTCTAAAAAGAAAATGCGTAATTGCGTAATTGTAACGCTTTTGAGAACCGAATCCCAGTTGCTGAGACTATAAAGTTATACGGTGATTAAAATTGGCACTAAGGAGAAGTGATAATTATAATAAGCAGGTTTCTCACAACTCCGTTAGAAAACTACCGAATTTTTCCAACCAGAAATAATCGACAACCTAAGATAGGCTAGTTTTAGTCCAGATCTAAATATCTTTTTCATAAGAAAATTCTTGTTTGTTCCAAGGTCCTAGACCAGCCACTTTGGGAGCGCCATCTCCAGCCAAAGGTAATTTGCCACCGGGTGGGGCTGCGCCGCCTACTGAAAACCGCTTCAAACTTCGTCAGGGCAGAGGTTCATGTCCGCTTTGCAATCCTTTTAATGGCTCATAATGCAAATAGATGGGTGCTTCATTTACTTATTGTATTTTACTCTTTAGTTGGAATGCGTCAAAATTATGTGGATGTGTTAGGAGGCAACACGGTGCCTGTAGCTTCCTCCGCCATGCCCACAGAGTTATTTCCGAACCAAGGAGCACAACAGCCAACTCCTCAGTTTTTTATTCCAGCGCCGGGTGAGTGTCTCTGGTTTTCTATTGATTTTAGCAAAATGTTTCTAGGCTACAGTATAAGAACTATGAGGATTTACCTCTTGGACAAACTTTCATATAAATATTAATCCAAACAGTACTGTTTTGCAAATTAAATTCAACTAATTTCGATAATTTGGTAAATGCATCAATCAGTATTTTACAACGTACATGTGGGTAGAACAACCTGCACTTACAGAGCCGCACAGCTGTGGATTTAGTTTTGTGAAAAATTAATAAATCTCCACTTAAATTAGGTGCTAGCTGCAGCATGTGGTTTCTGAAATCTAATGTATAATGCGGCACTCTGGCACCCAGTATTAAAATTTCAATTTAACACCAGGAAAGCTTTTAAATGATACAATGTTTAAAACTGAAGCATGCTGTATTAAAACTGCGGTTTATAGAAGCATGCTATATTAAGACGAGGATAACTGAAGCGCCACGTCGTGTAGTAACGCTGCTGTTTGCTGCAGCTCTAGGGAAAAAATATATCATGCAAAATTGCGGTTAAATACCGATTTAACTGTGGAAATGCAGCTACTTCAACAGCATTTCCCCACATTTTTGTCTAGAACTTGGTTTAGCAGGCTCATCTTTTGCACATCCAGCCAAGCAAGAATTAATTTGCTTTGGCCTAGCTGGTAACAACCTGGGCAATTTCCACCAATTGGAGGCGAGAGAGGTGTTTATGCCTGTATTTATTGCCTTTACTCCCTGATCTTAAGGACAAGGTGCTCGTTACGCCGAATGTAATCTAGCGTTGCGCAGTGTCCGTTTCCACTCGCCCGTTTAACGATCCATTCGCATCCGGAGGAGAAAAAACCCGAGTCAATCATGCGTTCGACTTAGATCTAAGCCCTGGTCGTTTGATTCGTCGGCCCGATTAACGAGCGGATATTGTTAGGCGCTTTTGGCCGAATAATCCGTTCGTAGAAGAGCGGTTTTGGCCTTGCAATAGCTGCGGTCAGTAGCGCACGTAGGAAACGAAAAACCGACACTAAGAAAGGAAACTCGGGTTTACGGTTTGTCGTATCTGTTTGCACTAACGAGGACTCCGAGCGTGATTTGGAGTCTTGACACACTCCCTGTCTGCAAAAACCCGTTCCTCTTAATGATAAGAAATGACTGTGTAAGGAGAGAGCAGTTCGGGGGAAACACCAGCAAACAATTGGAACTTTGCATCGCCTCAAAAAAGTCTTATTTTTATTTATGTAAAAAAAAAAATTTTAAGTTTGTGCATGATGTTGAAAAGACAACGGATAAAGAATTTATGATGCCTGCCTGTGCTGAATACATGGTAGTTGTCGCTGTTATTTATAACGGTCACCCATGCAATAGGGGTAATAACAGGACAAAATCAGGTCACTGTTTGGGGCTGAAAATGGGAAATGTTTTAATATTGTTCACTGCTTTTATTTTACATTTATTTTTGACTTTTGTTCAATTCAATTCAATTTCTTACCCTGCAGTCAGTACATAGTACCATGTGGCAGGGGGATCATTATACAACTTGATTGACCCCATATTCACAATTTAATTAATTTTCCCGTATTTTGGATTTTAACAAGGAGGGTGGGATGGGAATATAGGATAGGAAGACGGTCATGGCCGATTTAATATAGGAACTATCTTAGCATTCGCCTGGAGAAATTGTGGGAAACCATGAAAACCACAATCGAAAATAGCCGACATGGGAATCGAACCTGAGTCTACCGAATGCAAGACGAGCCACCTTGCTCGGTAGAAAGAAATGTGTTGAAAGGAATGCATCGTGCTTGCAACGTACTTGAATGCATATTGCAATCTGAAGAAAAATAGTCTACAATTTGCAAAACATTTTGGAAAACTTGGAAATTTCAAATTCTGATTCATTTTAAGCGGACTTGGGCAAAATTGGTTTGTGAAGTTGGTTGGCGCATTTGCGGTACATTAGGTTGCAATTTAATCCATCTGTGCTGTACATGTATGTGATCGTTACCTCAGTTATCTGTCTCATTTAAACAGCTGCAACTATTTAACCTACCCTCGCATAAGTTTGTAGGACGTGCCTGTGCCAATGATACGTCCCGTTAGCTCAATGAGTTTCTGCACACAAACGTATAAACTTATATCATACTGTTATGTTAATCCAATGGGTATTAAAATAGCAAATGGACACGAACTGCCAAAATAATGAGTTTTCAATGTCAATCGGCCCCGTTCAGAAAAAAGTTTTCCCATAGAGCACTTCCGTATTTGAATTTTTTTTTAAAAAAAATGCCTGGCTTGCAGATATTCACATCATGTCCAACGGCAATAGAACGTTTTTTGAACGATAAACGTCACGAAAATTCAAATGCACTAGTCCCTAGGAGACAGCGAAACCATGGGCGGGATTGTCCCAAAATAACGTACCTCCTTTGAAAGTTTGCGTTTACTTAGCACAGCTAGGCACAGACAAATGTTGAGAAAATATTAACTAGCAAAACTAACGATGCATTATTCAGTTACTAAAACGGAAAATTCATAAACAATCCATGTAAGTAACAACCAAGCATACAAACAAATACATTCATGATAAATTCAAAATCGGTTACAAAACATCTCACTTGAGGACGCCACTTCTCCATTAGACCATTAAACCAATAATTTCCAAAGAAGCCCAACTTATGGAGTTGATTACTACACTGTATAACCATACCACACAGTGCACATGGAATGAATGATGACATCAACGTCCGAATTTTAAGGGGGAGTCCTATAGCACCAAATTATACCTACCCACCCCCAATTTGGTCGTTCCGAAAATCGACTTACATACCTGTTTTTTTTAAATGGAACTTTAGGCCATC
>JAQGBX010000259.1:0-41036 GCA_034698745.1 Megaphyllum sjaelandicum | reverse complement strand
GTAATTTTTTCTGTAAAATGTACGGAAGATTGACTTATTTACATTATACGGAAAAATTCCTTCATTTCATACGGCACCTTTGCTATAAATTTACGGAAAAGTACCTTAAGTAAATTGTAAGGGTAAATTCCTTCAATGTTATGCCATTTCTTCCATAAAATGTACGGAAACTTGCACTATTTGTGTTATACGGAAACATTCCTTGATATTTTAAGGCAAGTTTGTCATATAATTTACGGAAATTTTTAACTGTGTACACTCGCTAAATTCGTAACCTTTACGACTTGTTTTCAATAGGCAGACTGAAATAGTCCTTGTTGAAGAGGTCTCCGCATGAGTCAGTGCATTTTTCACCCCCCCCCATAAATGCTCGAGCACATATTTTAAGCACCGCAAATATTCGCAATGGTGTCACATCCTCGAATACCGGAACACCACCGTTGCCAGTTAAAGACAAAAACTGTCTCATGGGGGCGTTTCGGTTCTTGGCATCGTGCTCTCTTTTACTATACGAGTCTAACGCTGGCCGAACAAGATGGCTGCCAAGAAATATTCAATTAGCACGTTATCGCTACAACGAGTTACGAGTGTCGTCCTCGCTATTTTCGCCGCTCGAGTCACGTGATGTGGTCGCGTACCACACGGGGGCGTTGTGGTCTTGACTAAGTACGGACGAGGCGAACTGAAGCAGACTCCAAGTGCTGATTGGCCTAGCGGGTTCCACCTCAGGGTCTAGCACATAATACATGATTGGCTGAGAAATTATTAGAAAGATACATCTTGCGATAAATACTGCGAGAATCGCAGGTGGCGCCACCAGTCAAAGTCATATATAACGAACATCATACCACGTACTGTAAACTGTGATCATAAAGTATCTAAAACAAATGAAGATGATCCTTGCTGTCAAAACCAAACCAAAATGAATATTTTCACACATTAAAAAAACAGTGTACATTTTCCACCTTTGGCATGAGATTGATGTTATTTCGAGTGGTGACGCCATCTGGTTTCTGCACAATGCAGTGCGCATTCCGAATGGTCATGCGAAAAACAAATGACCCAAAATCAGTTTCATGCCAGAAAGCGCACGTACATAAAACATTCAATCGTATATGTATAATCGATTTTAGAGAAAAAATTCCGACGATTTTTCTAATAATTTATCAAAATCACAAAAACTGCATTCTTCGAATCAAATTCCAAACAATTGAAGCATGCCCATGTTCTCATTTACGAGAAAAGACGTACTCTATTTTTTTCCATTTCTATATTACATGCATTTTGCACGCATAATAGTAAAAAAATGCACATTTTATTTTAATAAAAATAATTCATCGTCAATTAGAGACGGACGAATTTGCGTCCGCGGCGTCATCTTGCAGTTACAGTATAGCTACTGAAGTAGTAATTAAGGGTTGAATTACACCCCATTTCGTTTTACAATGGTTTTTGAGGGTTCAAGCAACAAAAATGGCCGACATGTGACGAGTCTTTTGTGCATCCACCACTTTAGACGAGCGAACTATGAAGCTCGTCACAACATGATCGAGCAAATTTACTGGAAGTTTCAAACTCAAAAAGGTTTTTTTTTTACTTTTAGATTAGTTTTTAGGAAGATTAGCATTTTGAAGGTTTTAAAAAGAGTGCCCTGACCAATGACAATGTTCAACACATTTTAGACGAAATTGAACGGGAAGAATATATTCAGCCCATTGCCGCTCGAAACTAAAGGCTATGAAACAACCGCACGGACTCATGTTTTTAGAAAGTAAGACGGTCATGGCCGATTTATTACAGGAACTATCCCAGCATTCGCCTAAAGAGATTGTAAGAAACCAAGAAAAACCACAATCGAGGTTAGCCGACACGGGAATCGAACCCGGTCTACCGAATGCAAGGCGAGAATGCTAACCTTGTGCATGTAATTGACATACAGGTACATGTAGCCTACATTGTATTTTGCAAAATCGACACTGCATGTCGATTTTTTCAACTGCATGTCGTATTTTTCAAAATTGACAAACGACAATTTTGACAACTAACATAGAATTTTTTTTAAAAAATATGACAATTTTGTATTCGGAAAATGTTTGAAGACGTTGAAAATTTGTGCTCGGAAAACGTGGAAAGTTTGCAAATTTATCCTTGGAAAATGTGGAAAAGTTTGCAAATTTGTACACGGAAAACGTGGAAAATGTTGCAAATTCGTCCTCGGAAAATTTTGCAAATTTGTACTCAGAAAATGGGCCATGAACTAACCATGTAAAAGTATTAATTTTGGATCGCCATGACTGCGTTGAATTTCCCTGACTTTTTAAAAATAAGCCATTCTTCACTCACTTTTCCAGACATTTTCAAGTTCCCTGACTTTTCCAAGTTTTCCAGGTCTGAGGGAACCCTGCATTTTAACTAAAATTGTGCAATTCTGAAAATAAATATATACGTTGAATGAATTCACGTACATACTGTATGTGCATCTTTATAGTTCGGACGCAATTCGAAACATTTCTTCGCTTTTTTTTACAATCCGTAGATTTATAAAAAACGAATACAACCGTCATTTTAGGACATTTAAGCATTCACCATTAAAACATGCATGTATTTCACTTACAGATGGAATCGTGTCAAACATACAGGCATTATACATTATAATTTTATGAAAGAGAACCGTGCAAATGGCATGGGGCTCGCGGCAAAACGTTAATCAAAATGTCCATTTTTAACCACATCGACACGTAATTCCTACGATGAAATAAAACGAACAACAACAAAGTTTCGAGGAAGGGAAGTGATGTAAAGATGTCCAGTCCCCATCCCTTATTCGAAATACTCGGGACCTGTTATGTTTAGGATTTTGAAAATAAGATGGATGGTACATAAGTCTAAACAAGAAATTCAATTGTTTCAATAAATTTCATATATAAGCGAACCTTTTCGGTAATTTTATATAGTAATGTATATCCGGAATAATTTTGGGGGTGAAATATAGTGGAATAGGCGCTGAAAGTTTGGAACTTTTAACTATTTCTGTTTTCGAGTTAGGGATCGATACTCAATCTGCGTATATTTTTTAATGTATACGTGTCTCATTTGCGTGACACGACGACACGCGTCACTTACACACGGTGTCCGCAAGAGGGCTCATTTTTGAACGTTTCACGACCAACGACAATCGAAACCACCGAGGAAGGTACACCGTACGTCGCACTACGTGACAGCCATGCCTCCCACCGTCGCAATATGCTGAAATCTTTGCCTCATGTGTCACAACTCTGAGAGCGCTGTGGGCAACATTTGTGTCGCAGCCGTTGCTGAACCAGAGTGCAGCAAAAAGCCGTCCCATCAGTATAGCAAAATCTGTTTTCATTATAATGTCATTCATCGACAGTGGTGACATCGGTGACACCTTTGTGACAGTTACGAGCGTGGCCACCCCTCGTGTCACTCAGGCTCGGTAACAACAGCCGGAACGTAGTCATAATCAACTCGGGGTTATTGCGAATTAATTCACAATATAAACACCGAAACGCCGTTAAACAGCAACCCTTTCGGCGCGATGTCCGAGACCAAGATGGCCACCCGAAAGACCGGAAACGCAACACTATTCAGATACAGTATGTTGGTCGAATCGATGCGGCTAAACGCTTTCTCAGACCGCCATTTTTACAAAACGAGCAAGTTTTTAGTTGTTTGTAAATCAATTAACTGCTAGAACTCAGGTAACACTCAAAAGCTGTTATCTTCATCGTAATGTTGCAAAGTTTAAGAGAATAAACGTCAAAGCCAGAGATGAAATCCTTTTGAACCAGTCGAGCTCTTCTCTTTCTAACAAAGATACTCCAAATATGGGGGCATCTGTTTTTAAATTGTTTACTACACTTTATGAAGTAATACTGTTGCAACGATATATGTATAAGTCAAAAAGATAAACGTAAATTCAACGCACAATGTTGTCATTATCCTACCGGTATACAGTAAATCACGTATAATGTATATGCTTGCAAGGCACACGAAAGTAATACTTTGAAAGTAATGGATTTTCTACGTTATTTAGAAATTATTGACAAAGGTATATTCAGATTTATACTGATAAATAATGCCAAAGCGTATTTCTACACGAGTTGTCCAATACTGTACATAAATTGGCCATGCAATTATGCTAAGGTAAAAGTTAATTTCGATACCAGTCAACAGAACAAGTCATTAATTTCTTTACATACATCTTGGCATCTTTGTAAATCTTGGTGCAATCTTCCACCAAGATTTACCAACCGATTTCTACATGAGAGTACCTAAGAAATGAGACTCGTCTTCAAAAATTTAAAAACATTCCGGATAACTTTTGTAGTTTTTGAAACGACATCTACAGTTTAAATCTAGTAACTACGTCGATGCAAATTTCGAAGAAATGAAGCGGGGAAGTTTCACGTTACACGTGAAAGCCAAAAACCTAATCGACTCGAAAAAGAGAAAAGAAAAAAAGAAAACCAAATATGAAAAATGAGATGTAGACCTAGTTCCGAGTTCATCGAGAGCTATGATAGCTAGGCTGAAGTGTTTGCTAGCAAATAAAAAGTAGACGAGTAAGACACGACAGCTGGACTCATCGTTTGAGCACCGCTACTTTTACCATGTTTTTTTCTCGAGTGGCCATGCAACCCGATGGAGAAAGAGAGAGAGGAATATGTCAAAATAGGAGAAGTGCAGCCGATCACATATGTTCATCTCTCCCAGGATGGACCGTAGTTGGACATTATGAGTTTTTGACACGTTACTGCTGAATTGCTCGAAGGGAGTCGACAAGCTGTTCAACGAGATACGACGTGTCGCTGAATTCAGGGAAGCGTGAAAGCCATTCATGAGGCCCAGCGACATCGGACGAGGGGGTCCTTTGGAAACGCGCTGGGACCAAAAAAGATGACATCCTGACAGCGAAACCCTCTCGCTGCCAAAATGGCAGCTTTCTGTCTGACAAATTGGCAGAATGCATCGAGAGAGGAAAGCCCCCTGAGATGCAAATACAGAAATACGGAAAGGCATCGTGACAGCCAACCCAATTTCAGAGCCACCGACCTTAATGGACAGGATAGTCCATTTGCCTAAAAATTAAGTTGGGATGAACGCGCGTCTTAAAGTGGTCGAGGACCGAATAGTTATTCATAAAAAATGTATATTCTCCGTGCGAGGGTTCATACCCCCTAGAGTCTGCGTGTATTCCGCACAACTGTTGTCCCCTTTTTCGCTCGGTTAATGTACAGGGTTTTCCCCAGAAATTTCATTTTCAACTTTCCTGACTTTTCCAGGTTTGAGAAAAAATTCCCTGACCAATGACCACGTCAAAAATTGCCAGATTTTTCAAAATCGACACAGGAAAATACTGTATTTTGCAAAATTTACATTATAATGACAATTTTGAAAATTTTAAAAAAAATTGTTTTCAGAAAACGTGGGAAATTTTGAATTTTGTCCTCGGAAAACGTGGATAATTTTTCAAATTTGTACTCTGAAAACGTGGAAAATTTCGACAAATTTCTACTCGGAAAATGGGCCCTGAGCTAACCACGAAGAAGCATTAATTTTGGATAGCAACAACACGACTACGTTGAATTTCCCTGAATTTTTCAAAATAAGCCATTCTTTCCAGACATTTTCAAGTTCCTGACTTTTTCAGGTTTTCCATGTTTGGAGGTATCCTGATTTGTGTGTAAAATAGATGTTACTTGCAAATTATGCGAACCAAATATTATAATTTAATTTATAAGGTCAAATAAATCCCATTTCACAATTTATAAATTATTAACAACACGAACATATTAAGAAAGCACAAAAAATGGCTACCATCGCTGTAGCACGCGAATCAAATCACCAGGTGCCAAAACCGGAAACGAACTTCAAAGCTAAAAAACGAATAGCGATATAAACTGTATAATACTTCTGATAACAGTATGGGGATTATACGAGGTCCGTGTCAACTCAAATTTTTGAAATACAAAAGCATATGTCTTTGCGATCAATCGCAGCCAAATGTCACGTAAACTAATACATGCAATATTTGAGACCAAATCACACATTCCTAGCATTATGCAATAAATCGAGCCATCGACGAAAACGCATGCCTTGAGTCTTGCACGAAATAAACTTTAAAACTGAAAGCCATGCTGCCAGATTTTTTTAAAAAAAATCAGCATAACATTCGAGTGAACATAAAGGGACAACTTACCAGAATTCCTCCTGTTGGTTCGCCTGGCCGTTCTATCTGTAATAGAAATTATAAAAAGCGCATGAAAATCAAGTTTTAATAAAGAAACAACGAGTCGAATCAGTCCCTCCCCTAGAAGTGATACGCATCAATTATGACGGAACAGGAACCTAAATATTTTGACAATTTGACAAAAGGGCACGCTTTTAACTTGTGGCTGGATGGTGGCGCCATCTATTTCGATCGATAATACCCCACGCACTAAATCTGAAGAGCATTCTCTCCAGTTCCTATCATTAAGCACACACAAAAGTAGTGCATTAGGGCTATTATGATGATACCCCTCCTATCAATTCCCTGCATAATCAAAACAGTAGGGTGCATCTGAGGAGGGAACGCGTGGGGGATCCGCGACAAAGGGGGGAATACAAAGTGCATCCGAAAAACTCTTTGAACTCGGGGCATTATGTATTATAAATTGGTCAGTATTTTTAGTCAATCAGGAGAACAATCGAAGGAAATAAGATCGCCAAGTGTCGTTTTTTCCACGTGATTAGCGATGAATCTTTCACATTCTTGGCTAACCAATGACAGCAACGCCTCATTGCCAATTTCACGAAGCTAGCACATACAGAAAATGTACTCGTTGGCTTTATTCCTGCTTAACGAGATTCACAACCTAGTTAATTGATACCTGCGATGCTATAAATTGTTTAGATTATGGAAGAAATTTAATTGTCAATTTCTAAGACTTTTCCAGATTTAAAAAAAAAATTCCCTGGCCAATGACAATGTTAAAAACTGACATATTTTGCAAAATCGACGCTGGAAAATATATTTCAAAATTTAGTAACGACTATTTTGAAAACTAACAGAAAATATTTTTTAAAAATGTTTTACAAAATTGCATACGATTTTTTATAAAATGTGACAATTTTGTAATCAAAAAATGTTTGAAAATGTTGAATATTTGTGCTAGGAAAACGTGGAAAATTTGCAAATTTGTCCTCGGAAAATGTGGACAAGTTTGCAAATTTGCACACGGAAAACGTGGAATTTTTTTTTCAAATTTGTCCTCATAAAATGTACCCTGAGCTAACTATATAGACGTATTAATTTAGGATCACCATGACTGCGTTGAATTTCCCTGACTTTTTCAGGTTTGTGGTAACCCTGTCATCTTTCAGTAAATAATCAGTAAAAATAAGCCCGAGGAAGAAGTCCTTCCACGAAGATGAAACTGTCGTAAATCTTGAAAGTGTTTCCAAAATGTTAGCATGGCGGGAAACGGGTGCATTTTTACAATACGCCGCTCATGCATTCTGAGATTTCAAGTTTACTCTTATTCGACTCGCATATAGCATTGGGATAAATTATGCACATCTTTTTAGGGCATAACTCCATTCCCCTCCGCGTTAGTTCTGACAAAGTAAATACGAGTAGATGTACATTACTTGCATTTGAAACGCACCGAGCACAAGGAGAAGAAATGGCCATTGCACTCGCATTTTGATCATCACGATCCAGCAGAACGTCAATAAATAGCTCGATCATTGTCATTAGAGCATTGAGACCGCTGAATTATGCTCGTCACAGGCAAATCCTCCCGGTAGTGCTGAAGCGGCTTCAATACACGATTGTGCTTTTCGATGGCAAATCATAAATTAAGTGCCTTCATCGAAAACGCAGCCGGTGCGTGATCTGCATGCAACCCTATTCAGAGGCACGATCAATTTTTAAATAAATTTCCAACGGGTTTATGCGGGAGACAATAGAAATAGGGTGGGGTGTTAGGGCTATATAGCCGCTAGCTGCATGCGTCGTATACGCCAATAGAGCAATATAGGAGTGCGCTTCTACTGTATACGGTAAGTTAGCTTAAGTGGAGCTGGAGCAATATAGCGTTAAGCGCGGCTGTTAGACTTCTGCAAGTGCGGCTTTGGCGGTTAAGTCGCCAGGGATTGAAATAAAAGAGTAATTATCACTCCGAATGCGCGTTATGCAGTTGCACGACTCAGCTTCTGGGTTATCTTACGCATCCGAACAAGGGCAAAAGGCATTTAAAACTTGATAAAAAATGTTTTATTAATTAGGAACACCCGTTTAAGCGCCAGATTTGAAAATGTTATCGAAGCAACAAATGGCATCTTTTCTCCCTTTTCAGACATGGGATTCGAAATTGCTTTTTAATGAGCATTTCGGTTGCATTTTCACGCGAACACTATAACTACACTCTTAGTCCATTTTACGTAGAGTTTGGACTTCACTTTTACACATAGCAGACATACGCCTAACATCTGGAATTACGAATGTCGCAACTGCATAACGTAATTTATGAACGATCCACTATTACATAATTTACGATGATCTAAGTACGTGTAATTATCGAGGTAATGGTTAGATTTACTCGGAAACTGGAAAATTTCACAAATCTGTACTCGAAAACAATTGAAAATGTTGAAGATTTGCACTTGGAAAAACGTGGAAAATGTTGCCAATTTGTCCTCGGGAAAATTGGAAACCTATACGATATTGCGCTGAATTTCCCTTTTATTTTGGGAACTGATTTTATTTGGCATTTTTTTTAAAAAGTGGACGTCCCAGATGGCCATACCCACCTCCCTCCCCCTGTCAACATTGTGTCCGTGACTCAACATATCCCCCCTAACCCCTACATGAGGACGTCCCTAAGCTCGTTGTATCTTTCCTTATCAAGTCCAATACTAGTCCGAAACTAAATGGAGGTAACCAATTTTTAAATGCATATAATTATACCGGATTTAATCACCGGTTAAATACCATTGGGTAAATGGTGCAACTCGAAGAAAATGATAGAAAATTCGTATAGGCATATAATGCTTACGAACAAATCCAATTAAGATCAGCGGTTGGGATTATCGTAAGCCTAACAGCGAGAAACAATTGAACACAAAGAATACCCCATGCATCGCAAAGTGCGAAAGTGCAAACAGGTTAATAGCATGCTGAGAGTTATTAGCTATTGCTAATGATTGAAAGTAGGAATAAACGAAGACTCTGAAGTCCCTGGAGATAGCGAGGATAAAGGAAAACTGAAAACACAATAAGAATAAATGAAACCAACGACGAAATGAGTGACATAACGAAACAAAAGATTTAAAAAAATAATAAAAAAAGAGCCCACGAAATAAGTGTTTATGCAAAGAGAAAATTTTAATAACTCGCATATCCTGAATGTCACTGAACATATGGCGGGGGTTAGTTTATCGATGTTCAAAATGCGAAATTTCTGATTACGAAATAATTGCAGCAGGCATCTGTTTCACTATAGATAACCATGCATCAGTTCTTTTCACATTTACCGACATGTTGCTTAATTGACAAATCATAACACAAAAGTAGAAAGGATGCATGGGGGAAATGAGTACACATACTCGTATTTGACCGCAGGCTGCATGGTCTTATTACGCAAATCAGAAAGAAAGAAATTAAACGTAAAATATACAAAGAGAAATGCATGCAAAATAAAAAAAAAACTAATATGTAAATCACCCAAAATCAAACAGGCAACGAGCAAAAAAGAGCACACACACTATAAAAAGACAAACCTTAATTAAGATCGATACGAGATAATTTACAGCAATGACCAATACAGTTAGTCAATAATCTACAATTGGTCAGTTTAATGTCTAAAAATACTAGATTTTACGTTTACTTAGGCGTAATGTTTCCCTAATTAAAGAATTCAACGGACCCTTTAATTTCCCATTTGAAATGAGTCTGCACAGAGCGAAATAACTAACAGCGTCAATCTTTTTACCATCGTAGTATCGTGTGGACTTTAAGGGACCTTCGCATTTGTCCAAAAAGTAAAGGAGGGTTCCTAGAGAAATTTCATTTTTAACTTCCCAGATTTTTCCAGGTTTTAAAAAAAATTTCCCTGATCAAGGATAATTTGAAAAATTCACATATTTTACAAAATCGACAAAGGAAAATTTTTGAAAAATATACTAATGACAATTTTGAAAATTAAAAAAAAATGTGCGTGACATTTTCATGAAAATTTGACAATTGTATTCATAAAATTTAGATAAGTTTGCAAATTTGTCCTCGGAAAACGTAGAAAATTTAGCAAATTTGTACTCTTTTTTCCGAGTACAAATTTACAAAAAAACAAAAAACAAAATTCCATTTGCAAAAACATTTTCCTGGTCGTGGGAGATTTCGCAAATTTGTACTCGACTACGTTGAATTTCCCTTTTGAAAAATAAATCATTCTTCCCTGACTTCGCCAGGTTTTCCATGTCGGGGGGTTCCCTATAAACTGCCAAGCAGATGTTGAGATTTTTATATTCTTCCAGATTGGGGCAACCAGAAATAATAAAAGATTTGCTATCTATTTGGCCCTAAGAGTTTGTCTGCCTTCACTCTTCTAATTCTCATTATGACTCAATTAACACGAGGTATAATTACAGAGGCACTTAATGGAGCATCCCTTATAAAAGCATGAGCAGTTTACGAAACACGTGCAATTAGCCCGGAGCCGATTGCCTTTTAAGCCTCGTGTTGCGCTGTTACTGATTTGAAAATAAAACGTCGAAAAGTACCGCTGTACGAAAACACAAAGGGAAATAAAAAAAAGTACTTTAGATGTGCAAGGAACATCCCAAGAAGAATCACCGTCCCCTTGACTTTAGCAATCACGCATAGCATCTTACAGGATGTTTCAAAAGACACAATGCGGGGTCTATTAAAATTCGGCCAAGTTTAGGAATGTGTGCATGGTTTCTTAAAATACGAGATACGCTATGCTAAATGTTAATGCGCGTACTCAAAATAGAAATACTATATCACAGACTAGCTAACATTTTGTTTCGATGCTAAATAGAAAATTAAACATATACGTACAGTATCTTAGTTTCACAAAATAACAATATAAACTCTTCGGTTTACGTAAATATATTAAGTAGTATCTGATAAATCGTGACTTTAAGTACATTTTATGCTACTGATAAAGTTTGTTCTTCAAATTTCTTAAAATTTGCTTTAGTATTCTATCACAGAAGACACCCTATGTGTGACCTTGAAGGTTCATACAAAACGGACGGTTAATCGTATTGTAAATCTAACATCTTAAATAACAGGATTTGGGAAAACGATACAAGCTTCAAATTCTTATACAATACTTAAATATAATTACAGTATGCGAATAATAAAACAATCTATACTGTGTATGGTCTAAGCTTGTAGTCAATACCCTATAAAGAAACCACAGCAAATAGCGAAGTTACGCATGTATTAAAGCGACAAACGTAATTTCGTTATATCAGTGCTAAATAGAATTGTTTGCTGATAAAAAAAACTTCTGACAACTATCTTAAGTATATAGGGACATTTGTAAGTGTCGAATTATGAAGAGTTCAACGGGAATAACGAAGTTATAACTAATTCCGTCCATGACAAGGATTTCGTTATAACCGAATTTGGTCGTAATGGCAATTACGAGTAACGTACGTTCGACTCCATGAATTATAACTAAAGATATACTGTACACGTATATGAAACAAGACTATCGTAAAGATCTTATAAGTAGTGCCAACTATACGTTCTGCAAGCAAATCATGATCAACAATGTGATCCTCGCTGACCACTTGCCCAACAATGTATTTAGTTTAAGTAGGCCTAAGTGCCGATTAATACTCGAGTTTATTATACACGTAAATCCTGACACTACGAGTGCAGCCAAGATGGCGACACCGTCTTGAAAAAAATACTTCAATTTTAAAAGTTTAAGATGGCTCAACTCAAGTGAGGATTATTGTTTTCATAGGTATCAGAATTATTTCCTGTTTTTAATTGCAGTAATGTACCGTATGCCGAACTTGTTTCACATCAACTATTTCAACAGATGCATTTCTTAAAAATAAAATGGTTAAATTTCCAATTTTCCATACCATAAAACTATACTTTTGTTGATATTTTACACAAAGCATAGTGGTCTTAAGGTGGCACCATCTATCGGCTACCCTTTTCAACTTAGCCTAAAGAGTCACTCATTTCACCATTTTCCTCAACTGCGCTGAATTCGCCATTGTTAAAGTGGCCAGTTTTTGGACGTTTTCGGACAGTGGGTCGATGTAGCCTCAAAAACGACTCGGACTTTGGCCTTCGGCTTTTTTCTCTAGAAGGTCCAGCAGCTTTTCGATGGGCTAGCTGTTGGCTGGACGCATCTTTGGAGCCCATGATGGACGAATTTTTCCTCAATTTCGAGTGAATGCGATGCGGCTCGGACACTACATCGATACCGAGAAAACTGAAATGCCGATAGGGAGCGCTTTGTTCGCTGTCAGAGATATTATTGGAACTTCTGGAATTCTTACGTGAATCTGCCTTGGTCAAATTGCTGGTTTGGCGAGGCCAGTAGTCTTCAGCCCTTTTGCCGCTGTAATCCCGTATTAATCGGTCAGCTTCTGCAATAATTAGAAGTTACAAATTAAAGCTGTGATAATTTAACGACCTATATAAAGTTAATGATTAGTTGCTTCAAAAACTTCAAAACACTAACTTTATTAACTGATACAGTACATTTCGACAAGTCACGTTTAAACATGTTTGCTTAATCGATTCACTAATAGTTACTAATTGGTAGAAAGGATGAAACACCAATTATTAATCATGACTTAATGGATAGTAAAAATAATTTCAAAAGTACGCGAGATTGTACCGTAAACAAGTACGCATGCACTTACTATTGATATTCAGTACATCAGTATAAGATAAAAGATAACTAATAATATCAATTATTAAACAAATTGACACTTACTGTAAGCAGACAGCAAAAGTTCGTATACAGGCTTTCGCTTATGCATGGCAGACAGATGCAAAGGAGTGTATCCCTAGATTAAAGATAAAAACAAGAAAATTTAAAACAAAATTGTAATTTTTCGAAATTGTATTCCCATGTCATTATAAAAATGAAGAACAATAGAAATATATATATCTTTGATCAGATGTTACCCGCATGATGTTGAAAAAATGAAATCAAAATGTCTAATAGTTAATAAATGCAACACGAACTTAACACGTACATGTATCTTTAACAGGGTTCCCCCAGAAATTTCATTGTCAACTTCCTTGACTTTTCCAGGTTTTAAAAAAAAATGTCTTTAACCAATGATAGTGTCCAAAATTGACATATCAAAATCGACCCAGTTAAATATTTTTTCAAAATTTACTAATAAAACTTTGAAAATTAAAATAAAAAAAAATAAAAAACCAATTTGCATGAATAAATTTCGAAAATGTTTAAATTTTGTCCTTGGAAAACGTGGAAAATTTTGTAATTTTGTCCTCGGAAAACGTGGAAAATTTTGCAAATTTCTACTCGGAAAACGAGGAAAAATTTGGCAATTTTGTCTTCGGAAAATGTGGCAAATTTTGAAATTGTACTCGGAAAACGTGGCGAACTGTGAAATTTTGTCCTCGGAATACGTGGGCAATTTTGCAAATTTCTACTCTGAAAACGTGGAGAATTTTGGAAATTTGTCTTCAGAAACTGTGGCAAATTTTGTAAATTTGTTCTGAGAACATGTAATAATGTTTCCAAATTGACGCTGACTACGTTGAATCTCCCTGACTTTTTCACAAAAAAGTCATTCTTCCCTGAGTTCTCCTCGACTTTCCAGACATTTTCTAGTTCCCTGGCTTTTCCAGGTTTGGGGCAACCCTGTTTAACGTAAATTTGGAAAACATGTTCAGAATAATCTCAAACAGGTTTTGTTAATTCAACGCACGCAATTTTTTATTCGGGAAGCTAGACGCGCCCTCTATGGAAAATATGGCCGCCATCTCGATGCCAGCGCTGAGAAATTGAAATGGGTTTGTCGCATGAATTTCCAACGAGCTTTTTACATCGTTCGTCGTTTTATTCCAAGGGGAGCAAAACGTCTTCGGTGAGATCTTCACTCACCTATATCTCGAAAAACAATAATGCGAGATGCCGAGAGTTTATTGCGAAAGCGATGCTTACATTTAGAAGTTTACTTAGCTTACGAGTAAGAGTACTTGTTTGCCGATGAACTCTACACACGTTTCTTATTATACATAAACATCTCTTTCACTCTCGCACCGAACTGAAGCCGGCCCAAAAAAAAAACAGGAGAGAAAAACAACAGTTTTCGTTTAGTTATTGCCAATACCAACGTCGACTTTGAAATTCAATTTTCGCGTTGGAAAAAGCGAGCAATAAGCGACGCAATCTGTCACTGTAAGTCAGACTTAAAAGACGAGAGAATACCAATAAGACAAGCTGCGCAAACAGCGCAGAAATGGGACCTTTTTTGACATTCGCAACCCTATTTCTGAAATGGAGATTCGCGAAAAAAAGCCGACGAGCAAACGTATGCATAAAAAAAAGGAAACGAACCAAAGTCCCGAACCTACGGTACTTTAATTTACTCCAAAACCTCTGGGGATGCTGACATGAGCATTAACAATTTAAATTGTTCGCGGAATTAATTTCGAGAATATTAAAGTATGGATTTTCTGGAAAAAAATATATTCGACAACTGCAGACCCCCGATTATCCGGGGAGGTTAAGGAAGTTCCACGAAATTTTAGAAATACACAAAAAAATATAAAATTCTCGTCAGTATAATTATAAAAATGATATCGCGAACATAGTTCTGGGTTCCCCTAGAAATTTAATTTTTAACTTCCCTGACTTTTCAAGGTTTAGAAAAAAATTTCCCTGACCAATGACAATGTCAACAATTGACATGCAGTACATGTATTTTGCAAAATCGATATAGCGCAAAACATTTTGAA
Organism: Megaphyllum sjaelandicum; assembly: GCA_034698745.1. Lineage (NCBI taxonomy): Eukaryota > Metazoa > Arthropoda > Diplopoda > Julida > Julidae > Megaphyllum > Megaphyllum sjaelandicum. The sequence continues at coordinate 26,029 of JAQGBX010000259.1, read as the reverse complement.
AATTTGACAATTTCGTATTTGGAAAATGTTGAAAATTTGTACTCGGAAAACGTTGGAAATTTGGCAATTGAATTTTGTCCTAGGAAAACGTGGACAATTTTGCAAATTTGTCCTCGAAAAACGTGGAAAATTTTGCAAATTTGTACTCGGAAAATGGGCCCTGAGCTATAACAACCATGTAGAAAAAATAATTCTGGATCGCAACAACTTAACTACGTTGAATTTCCCTGACTTTTTTTTTTCAAAATAAGCCATTCTTCCCTGACTTTTCCCAGACATTTTCAAGTTCCCTGACTTTTCCGGGTTTTCCAGATATGGAATATTTACACGAATAGTTTATTTTTTAAAATTAACAACTCTTTATAATGTTTTAATTTCTGTAGTATACAAGAAGGACTCAATTTCCGGTGACACAGATGTCCTTTTGAACTACATGTACCTTATTAAAATTAGACTAGTTTAAGATATGGCAATTTTGGCTGAATTCACAACTTTTGCGATAAACACGCTTGGAAAAAGAAATGAAAAGTAAACTTAAGTTATTCAAAAGTTTAACTATTCGCTGAGCCACGAAATGAGCATAACATGTTTTTAACATCTAGAATATGGCGGCCCTCTAATGGCTACAAATTAAAGCGAATGTAAATAATTTCCATATCACAAATTTCTAAATAGGACCTTTTTAAACCTGCAACCATTCATTTTTTTTGCAATATATTCCGGCTAAAAATAGAGATCGAAAGAAGTGAACTGCGAAAGTGAATTAAATTTATTTGGCAATGCTAACGATAAAGAGGCATTGTGAAGGGAAAACCAAAAAACTAACAGCAAGAAAAAATGATTGATTCGCAATTTATTACGACATTATGCCGTATTTCTAGCGATATATTGGAGTCTATCTGAAGAAAGGGATTTTTACGAAAGAAAATAATAAGAAACTGGCTTATACTATATTTGAAACGTTTTATATATACGTATAGGAAATAAAGTATGGGAGAAAGACAAATGGGATATTTTTCTTGAAATCGTTAAAAACAACTGCCATTAAAAATGCGTTTCTATAAATACAGAGTGCAGGCTGCCGAGATTCATTCATTTCAACGAAGCATTAATAATCCCCTTGTCAGGTTTTAGCATAATTGTTAGACAATTCAATATTTCATTTCAGCATTGGAAAATTTATGTTCACAACCTGTGCACTTCAATTCCCTCCGTATTTGCGCTGCATTTTGCCAATAAATTTTAAGCTTTATTGCGCCGAGATCGATGGCGAATAATTCAATTCTGTCAAATGTTCAAAATTGCCATTTTCCCATTCAGCGTTTTCAAATCTGCCATTTTCAAATGTTGCCTCTCAACGAGGATACCGCAGTCTCACGAAAAGTACAAATATTTCAATACGTATCGAAGTAAAATTTGCTGTTTTATCACAATTTCAATTAATCGAATACTGGACCGATTTAAAAGCCAAATACAGTAAAACCATAAAAAGTGGCCACCTTTGAATGGTGACACCTGCTTCTGTTGACCGATTTAAAAGTAAAATATTGAGCTTAACCTAACATCTTTTTTCACGTAAATCTGGAATTTCTGACGAACCAAGCGAGGTTTCCCTTACTATTAATTATATTTAAGAATTCCAAATCCTACTCGTCTAGTAACCTGAGAATTCCGGTGAACATTTATGGTTTCGGTGCAACGATGGGCACCTCTTTATGTCGGACGACTGAGAATTGGCCAACTTATAGAGGCTCCCAGAACGCGTGCGGTATAAATTTTGCGGTTGAAATTGGCCGGTTGGCGTTAATAGTGACGCTCAAGATGAAGTGTTTTCTGTCACTGATGCATAAGGATTTGTTACATTTGATAAGACAGTGACAGGAAATACTATAAAAGCAGCCGGCCATGAAAAAGCTGTTAGTTTTATGCATCGTCAGTGAATTACCGCGCATTCGGATAATGCATTGGAAATATACAGTAGTTTATAGTCTCAATAGCGGCTGATTTATGGGTGAGGGCTATCCGAAAAACTCACGCATTCTATTGTATTTAACAAACTACTCGCTACAAACAACAACTAAGTCAGAAAACCGAAACAGCACATTTTATCAACTTTTCGCCCAAATTAATGCGGTTGGTTTAATAATATATTTTTATATACAAATTTAAACATTTTTTTGCAACAATGTGATTTCAACAATTTGATACGAGGGTAGTGCGGTATCGCTTATGAAAGTAAAATATGCTACAAGTAAATCAATTGCGAAATAAATACTTTGAATTATATATTCATCGTGATTAAAACAAATAGTTAAAACGTCACTTGAAATACATTATTACAATATCAAGTCAGGAAAAAACTATAATTTTCTACGAATTAAGCATATGCTGCATTTATTAATGTTTTTTTCTAATTATTATTTGAAATAAAGTTACTTTTTAATACCTAAATTATTTTGATTTAAAATATTTATTAAGAGAGATTTAACCAGAAAACAAACTATATTTCGGTCACATTTAAAAACTTGGATTCAGAAAAATGTTTACTTTTGAATAAAACACTTTCCTGCCCCTGAAGCTTCGCAAACCATGCTTACACAAAAGCTCGCACTGATTGCCCCTACTAGGGGGAAATTTTTTTTCCCTTTTTCCCTCTTTTTCTTTTGGTATTTTTTTTATTTTTTATTTTATTGAAGATTTACTCCCTGAAGAAAGTGGGAAGCGCCGCTACTGGATACGGCGACTTTTGGTATTTGGACCGTAAAGTGACATTTTTTTACGCGTTTAAGAATTCAAATCAACTTTATAATTATAGAAAGTATTTGTTTATCGATACATTAGCATAACATGTTAAGTTTGTACCACATTACTGAACCGATATAACTGTAACACTCCATTAAAAATACATTTCTGCCCCTAACGTTTCGCAAACCGTGGTTACACGGAAGCTCGCACTGATTGCCCCTATCAGGGGCGGCAAAGCTTTTCAAAGAATCAGCTTTTGTTATTTGGGCCGTAAAGTAGCGTCGTTTTACCGGTTTAAGAATTAAAATCAACTTTACAATTATGAAAAGCATGTGTTTAACGATGGCAGTCTATAATATACAAAGCAGAAACTTTCATAGCCTCGGCTGAATGCGAGTTGCGCAGGGTATGTACATTGTACTCCGTGTTAGAATTAAGCTCCATGTCTACAACTAAAACGTTATAGAGAATCGACATCCGAAATCAAAAACTTTCGTATTTTCGCGCATAAAAAATGACAGAAAACGAATGCTTTTCCATGTTAATATACGAGCCGCTCGTAAAAAAGCGATGCCGTTTTCGTATACACTAGTATTGGCATCAAAACATCTGTAAAGTAACTTCGATCAAAGTTACTTTTATGTACGCGCGCATAAACGAGAGTTCACTCTCTCGCAAAAAGATACGCATGGTCAAGCACCTTAATGCATTTCCAAATATAAAAACACAAAGAAAAAAAAAAACCGAAGACGGGAGTAAAATAAAAAAAAATAAAAAAAATACAGATTTCTTCCACTTCCTTACATTTTCCTATTGCGAATGCAAATGTCTATAATACGACATTGTTTGCGGGGAAGAGAAAAAGCGAAGCTTATATACCGTCGTAAAGCCAGAAGAGAAAAGCCAATGATGTAGGTCAAATGGTGATATATATCGAGAGATTAGTTTTACGTCGAAAAGAAAATTGAAAGTGAATTTAGGGAGAGCAATTTCAATGCTCGTACATATTTTTTTGCGAGGTTCCGAAGCATATACCGTCAAAAGACGTAAAATGGCACACACAAAAAAACGAGCAGGAGTAGCAGCAACAACAACAACGTCGGTTGGCCCATTTGAATATTGGCAGATACGAAATCCAGCAGCAAATAAACACAAGTTGTTTTCGGCAACCATCCCTTTTCATTTGAGGCCTAACAAGAAGGCAGATTTGCATGAGTGAACCGCACTGAGCACCTACCAACTCGGTTGCCAACAAAACGAAACACAAAAACACTTGTCTGATTTGTGGCTGGCACGCCAACGAAGGAAACGCTACATCGTTTCTCCTTTACAACGGAACTTGAAAAAAACGGAGTTTTCCAGGTTGACGATAGAAAAATAACAGGGGCCGGCACAAACGACATCAACCGAAATAACAGGGTGATGGTATAAAACCGTCAGATGTGTTAGAAGTGGTTTTCGAAAACGTTTGTATCTCGATTATTTAAAAAAAAAGAACATAATGCTATTATTCAACGACGAAATGTATTCAGCGTTGATACCCCACATCTAAACAATAACCAAAACCGAGTCGCATTCGCCCTATTTTTGATCATTAAAATCCCATTCATGGTCAATAAAACCATTAATAAAGTGCAATAATACGCATTTCTAAATTCAGTTTGTTTGTTATTTACAAGAATAATACCGTAAACTTCGTTTGCACAATTTTCATTAACGACAAATAATTTTCATTATCAATAGGAATACTTACTATATAAATTAATGAGATGCTAGTTATACCTCGCCAAGTTAACTGGTAAAAACTTTTTATTTATTTTTTGCGAAACTATCCATGGATCATTACTAGCCTTTTCTATTTTTCATGGATTTTGTTTTTTTCTTTTCTCGAAGCCTCTTTAACAGGATGGCCATCATTTAGTACTACAGTATTATTACTATTATCCCTTTACTACTATTATTTTTTTCATGCAGGATATTTTGACAATAATGATGTAAAACTAATGCAATAGTAACCGCAAAATAAAAGTACTACTACTCCTTGTTCGGTATCTGAGTCAAGCAGGAATGCGGTACAATAAAATCGGGGGAAATTGTCTCATTTTTGAAATAAAATTGGAATGAACTATCGATGAGGTAGTTTATGAACTTCCCTTATCCTAATCGTCGTCTACCGTATATTGACGAAAGTACGACGAAACCTGGCTTAGGAATCAGTATTCGCATCGACGGCCGAATCAGCGTAGCGAAACTTCATTCAGCTGAACGCGTAAAAAAGCACGGATTTACTTGGAGGAATAAGGGGGGATTGGGGGGACCAGTCTAAATCCCCGATTATCTATGCACGAAACTAGAAGAAGGGGTTTTGGGGAAGTCGAACGAAACAAACCACCTCCGTTATTATGTCGAGAACTGATATTGCCATTAACACATCCGTGCAAATATTTCAGCGAACAGATCCCTAAACCCTCCGAGACTCCTTCAAAACTCCTTCGTAGTGTGTAAAACCAGCACTCGGATCTAATTTATGACAGAGAGATATTGTGTTGGTAAACGCAAAAATTGCATCAAGCCCACGCATTAGACGCGGGGAGCGATTTAAAAAAGGCTGAAAACTTATTCCAAGTTGCCCGACGAATTTAAAACGACAGCCAACTGAGAGTCGGCTAAATTATGACATTTGCATTATTACTCGATGGCGCAAACCTGCAGGTTCGGGTTTAATAGAGAAACACATTTGGATACTTACTCCCTGTATAGTGGACGAATGAAAAGTGCAGGCGTCAATACAATCGTTGAATGAATATGAAAATAAAGTGAAAAAAAATATGTTAGTGAAACAATACTCTACGAGTTCTATAAAAAGTCGTGAAACTAAGAAGTTGATACTGCGTATCAAATGCACTGTTTAATAGTTAAAACTTTGACATCGCTCATTAATATCATTCTATGGTGATAATTTAAGTTAAGAAAGATTAAACACGTAATTCGCACATTATATTATACACGTCAACTTATATCAAATATACGCACAACTGGCATTTTAATAATGCGCAGTTTTACGTGTACTTTATGTTAATACTCGGCAGTAGTCGCGTAGGAATAACCTAGTATTCCCACAGGGGAAATTTTTAAATATTCAGATTATATTCAATTAATTCCATATTGGTTCGTTTAATCTCAAAATGCCAATCATCAAAAATATGTTGATGAAACATCGACACAATAGAAACAATGCCTCTGAAATCACTAATACGCAGAAAGAAACACCAACACAAACAATAATCATTAATCAACAAAAAGAAACGAATAAAAAGCCAACGATCAATTTATGTAAGTTAAACCATGTGGTAAATAACTAATTATTTAATTTTTTTTTCTTTGATTGTTTCTCCCAGAAATAATCAGAGACTTTTAGTCCTACTCCTTAAGGGTCTCTCATACCCTTAGCGAGTTATACCCGAACAACTTTCGTCGAGTATATTATTAGCTCAAAGTTTAATAATTACAAAGCAGTAAAATTTCAAATTGAATACGAATTGTTTAGCTAAACAATTTCTTTTACCAAAAAAAAATCAAATCTCTTTTATCAATAACTTCTGGTGGCTGCACTCGCCATCGCCCTATCTTTCTATTGGATGAAATTATAGCGCGGAAAAGATTTACAATAAAATAGAGTCGGGTAAAAAAAGGAGGGGACTGACGATGAATTATTACCACTTTACCGCAGCGCCCCCTTCTCCTTTTGGTTTTTGGAGGGAAATCCCCCTGGTGGGTGTTTGTTGAATCATGCGTAAGTTTTGCTATGTCATAGATTACACGGTGCATGTGTCTCGCAGAATCTACCTGACACGTTAATACCATGATCCCCTCCCTTTGAATTACTGCACAAATATATACTTTTTTGTGGAAAATAATGCAAAGGGGGTTCGACGACAAGCGAGGTTAGCTAGAAAAATGCCAAACGTAGCAATTTATTCATGGCTTCAGGCACGGAGCAAAGATGGCGGAACGAGGAGCGTGACGCAAATCGTGACTTAAATGGCCAATGATGGCACCGTGCTACCCAGAAATAGGCACTAAAATTGGACGAAACGTTAATCAGAGTTAAAGGAAATAAGTTTTAACAGATCCCGAGGGCGAAACACTCGTCGATGAAGGTATTTATGCCTAATATGAATTTAAAAGGTGTCTCCGAACGAACATATTTTACGATGACAAACGGATTAGCCAAAAATAAAAATAACCAAAACCTCTAATGGATGAGCATGGGTTAACTCGAGAAATACACGGCGCATTTTCAAACGTGACTTATTTTATGGCAATTTTCATAAAACTCGAAGCAGCTCCCAATTTGGTCTATCGAAGTTTTATAAACCTAAGCGACGCGTTTTCTTCTTCGTGATTACCAAAATATGTCATAAAACTACATTCCCTATCGTGACTTAAGAGAGAGTATATATCAAACTGAAATCATACTATTTAATGTGATAAAATACGAGGTGGATTTCCATACAAAATATACATGTACGATTAATGCAAGAGTAGACGGAAAAATCGCTCGAGATTAAATCATTTTCGGTGGTTCTTAGGGCTACGACTTTATCCAGAAGTTAAAAATGAATTCAAAAACAAAAAATATTCTAATCGTATTTACCAATCCGAAATTTAAAATTTGAAAACACGACCATCAATGACTTTGAGGGGGAAGTGAGTAAACATGACCCGATTTATTATTGGTAATTGTAATCTCTGTAATTATGGGCATACATAAATTAAGAACGATAGTGGGACAGAAAATATTTCGTAATATTTGTCTAGACAGTTAGGAAAAAAACAGAGTGATTGTTCCCAATATGGATCCAACAACTAAAAACATAACCTCTGTTGACACCATACTACTAAACATATCATCCGCGCTTTGTCCAGATAGCAAAAAGGGAATAAAAATTACCATATTTAATACGAGAGGCACGTCGTGCCTAACACTGACATCATTACAGATGTTTATAAAGAGAAATTCAAAATACATGCTTTAATAGTCAATTTTACACGCATCCGCATGCATTGCAGCAATGCCCGGAAGCTATCGGTGATTGCCTAACTTCAGGGGGTGAAAGCCCCGTTTTAAGCTTCATATTGTGGTAGGCTTTTTCCCATTCAAAAATTGAAAAAACTTACATGAAATATTAAAAAAATTCCGTTCACAGCCGAAATTTGCAGTTGAATTCAACGGTTAAAACAGGAGATCACACCATTGCGGGTATTTATTTTAGTTAAATCATCCGGGGGTAAAGTGCTTGATCAACGCGGTTTCAAGACCACGCATTTACGGCGACATCTCCCCCAGAAAAACACCGTGACAATGTTGATGTGACAGACAGTTTTGAGATTAGGGTCCTAAAAAAGGAGAGGCCGTAGTAACAGCTGAAACACGCGGATCGCTCATAAAACATAATTTATTTAAATCCATAAACAAGCAGCTTGCTGACCGGCTATCTTTTCGCTCACTGATTTGAAATTTTATGAAGCAACGCCATATTTCTATCGTTGGCTCACATTTTAATTCGCCCCAACAGCGGAGTGACACGGCTATCTCTGGGCGACTACGACTATTCTTCATTGTAATAGGATTTCAGGGTTGACAATAGGGGAGAGCAGATAGCACTTCCCGCTCTTCATGAAAAATTCATACAAGTCACATTGATACTTCTGCCCCGACAATCACTAAACCAAAAGCTCGTATAAGTTAATCTCGAGCACTTATTACCGCCGTGAAAATACCCCGGTAAAAAAAAGCACCCTCTTAGAGCGAAACAGTTTCTGTAAAGTGGACAAGGTGAAACACATGCTGGTAGAACAATGGCAACGAGAACAATGTGTTACGTCCACTCGAGGTTGGGATGAGAGGGTGGTTCGGAAAAAAACGGTAGAAACGTTTTTATGGCAAAGTTTATAAACAAGAATACGTGCGATTAAAAAAAATACACTTTCCAAATTTCATTTTCATCCCATCTTTCTCACGCAGTTTTTGCTGCAATAAACATTTTCGAGTTACTTTACACAATATCGAATTAATACAGGGTTCCCCAAAAAATTACATTTTCAACTTCTCTGACTTTTACAGGTTTTAAAAAAAATGTCCCTGACCAATGATAATGTCAAAAATGTACATATTTTACAAAATCAACACGGTAAAATAATTTTCAAAATTTAATAATGAAACTTTAAAAATTAAAATAGAAAAATTTTAAAAATAAAAAAACAAATTTGCATGAATAAATTTTGAAAATTCGACAACTTTGTATTCGGAAAATGTGGACAGTTTTGAAATTTCGTACTGGAAAAACGTGAAAAATTTTGCAAATTTGTCCTAGGAAAACCTGAAAATTTTTGCAAATTTGTCCTCGGAAAACGTGGACAATTACTGCAAATTTCTACTCGGAAAAGTCGAAAATTTCATAAATTTTGTCCTCGGAAAACGTGGAAAATGTTGATACATTGTACTCGGAAAACGTGGGAAATTTTGCAAATTTGTACTCTGAAAACGTGTAAAATTTTTCAAATTTGTACTCAGAAAATGTGAGAAATTTTTCACATTTGTACTCAGAAACTCTTGCGAATTTTGCAAATTTGTACTGGGAAAATATAAAAATGTTTAAAAATGGGCCCTGACAACGGTGAATTTCCCTGACTTTTTCAATAAAAAATTCATTATTCCCTGACTTCACCATGACTTTTCCAGACATTTTCAAGTTCCCGACTTTTCCGGGTTTACCAAATCTGGGGGAACCCTGTGACATCACGATTAAAAAAACGACGTATTTTTTCCTTGATCAGTTAAAATATTTGTCATAACTCGAGAATATAGATTTTATTGGTATTTCCCCCACAGGACTGATAATACAAAATCGGAGTAAATCCTCGTTTATTCAACAGCTCTATCTGAAACGGTTGCCGAGATACTATTCAGCCCTAACAAGAATACAAAAAAAAATACCATCATTCAGACTATGCATGTACATGTAGATACTGTATTCGCTCGGAGAATTATAAGGGGGCTCTTCGGGTTAATTATTTAATAGAATTAAGACTCCATTCGTACAGTGGGTCCTAATCCTAAGTATGCACGGTAAGGCTGTCTGATGAAGTTGATGATGAAGAAACCAAGTTAATCGCATTTACTCCGGTGCGAGCCATAAGAAAAGCTCAGTTTGAAAGCGTGTGATGGATAACGTTAGGAATATATTTTTTTTTCCACCTCCTCCAAGAAATTCATTCTGCTTAACATACATCCACCCAAAGTTTACACTCGTGTCTATACGTTTGATTTATGCTAGTGTGCACTGGAATTAATTTGCGTATGTAAATGCGCAGCATTATTAGTATACCGAATGCAAAGAGCTAAGGGGATAAGGGACAAAAAATACAACGCCTTCAGACGTAGATATCAGAAATGCAAAAATATGAATATCTAAAATTAATAAATAAAAAAAAGATTGTTGCCTCCGAGATTACGTTGATAAACTGCGCCATGCCTCAGACCCCATTCGTTTTCATTAAGAAAGAAAATATTCGAGAAAGAAAATTAATTTCAAACGGAGAAAAAAATGTACCGAGATTATAAGCGAAACATGTCTTAAAATCCGGTTGTTTGCACAAACGTTAACCGACCAATCAAAACGGGACTGAAATTTGAGGCAGAGAAATTAATTTAGAAAATCAAAAGTCGGTAGAAAAGGTATACGCGATGCCGCAAATGCGAGGTTTTTACGATTAATTGCATAATTCATCTTTGAAAAAAATAAAAAACTGAAATGGGTGAATTTAATATAAAAAAAACACGTGAGTCTAGTATCGCCCAACCACTTTCATTACGCAAAAATAAAATTTGCATGACGAGGTTATCTGCAACTGGCGACACCTAGTGGTGAATGTTATAAAATCAAAGGAAACCTTTTTAAACAGTACTAGCTGGAAGGCCCGGCTTTGCCCGGGCTGTAATTACCGATAGCGACGAAGTTGGCCCAACGAACGAATCATAACCGCAGCGTTCCCATTCCACTTCAGCAAAGGCGCTTCATGGAAAAACTTTTCGCCCACTAAGCCATCCACATACATCGAAAAAATTATGGCAAAAATATGGTGAATGCAACTCATATCTGTATATGATGTGCAACCAATCTTCATGCATCCGAGTAGTTTACAAACTGGTTTTATACATTTATGTTATACAAATAACATCAGTTTTTTTCATAAGGGATATTTATTTAAAATCAAAAGCCAAATTTAGAGATTCTTCTAATTTGTGTTACGATGGCAAATGTTTTCAGCGCTTATAGTTACGAACAAACCTGACTTTTTTTATCCTACAGAGTATTTCCATCATCGAGAACCTCCAGATTTACAAACGCTTTTAACATTCAGGCAGACATTTTCAACAAATTAGCTTTCGAAATAAAAAATAAATAAATAAAAATGTAAAACACGTTACTTACATGCTGAGAACGATGGCAAATTGAACGGAGATGGAAATACATGAAAAAGAGAAAGAAAGAAAAAAAAATTAACAAAAATAGTTGAAAAGAATGCAACGCACGTAAACAATATTTCATCGAGTGTTAGCAACAGGCCTAAATACTTTGTCGAAAAAAATGTGGCTTACAAAGTTAAGTTTTATCTAGCCGTCGTTTCTTAATTCTAGGAGCGCACGATATTAAGCCAAGTTCGTCTCTCTCCCACATTATAAACATTGATGAAGATGAATTTGAAATAGCGCTATGTTTGCACATTGTCACTGGAGCTCATTTGTCAAACGGAGAAAGCAGAATTAGCCATACACCGAGTTCATAAATCAAATATAAGCCCACAAATAGACCCCGAGTGAAAAATCTGTTACACAACCTAGACTGGAACAAGGAGACAAGATCAACCGAAATTGTCTTAGGAAGGAAATAAGTTGTTTCCACGCAATGGCTCCTAATCGGCAACACGATTACTTAAAAGGAAAATCGAGTTACGAAGGATTGAAGGAATCCCGCCAAGGGTCAAATCCTAACTCGGTTTAAGTAGTCTCAATAAGTTCACTCAACGTGCCATCTTGTTTTCCCATTCGTAGTAATTAATCACAGCGACAACACCGTCAAATGCATATATTACCAGCAAATAGATGCCAAGCGTTCTAATGTAGGTTACATGTAGTTACATGTTGTGTTACGTGTAGAATCGTGTTTCTTGTTCAGTGTTGCACAAGAGGGGCCATTCAAAAAGGACGTCCTCAAAATTTGCCTAAAATTGGACTTCTCCCTACCCCCTGTCCGCATTGTATCCGGTCAATCAGTAGGCTACCTCCCATCAGGACCCCCCATTCGGACGTCCGAAACTGAAAAAAAATATATATATATACATGTATTCGGAAAATTTTTACTCGAAAAACGTAAATAGTGTACTCTATCGAAGGTTGAGAATTTTGCCAATTTCGCCAGAACTGTCCTCAGAATCTGTTGGAAATTTTTCAAATTTCTTCTCGGTAACTTTTGAAAATTTTACAAATCTGTACTTGGGAAAACGTGTGAATTTTCGAAAATTTGTCCTCTGGAAAACGTGGAAATTTGTGTAAATTTGTCCTCGAGAAAATGTGGAAAATTTGTAAAGATGACCTCGAAAAAAGGTGAAAATTTTGCGAGTTTATGCTCGAGAAAAAAGAAAATTTTACAAATTTGTACTGGGAAAATTTGAAAGTTTGCAAATGGACCCTGATCGAGCTTTAAGTTTTCTGACGCGAGCGCAATAACCAGGAATATGTTAATAACAGTTTAAAAGTAAAACACGACTTTTTGATACACAAATGATTAACGCATCACCCGGTGATTGAGAATAAGCGTGATGCGTGCCTCGTAGAAATAGAAAATATCGGTACCTCGTTACCGAATCGCGGTAAATTGAATTTTTTACATAAAGTTTGCTTAGGATTAAACATTTTCAGGGTTGTTAACGTGTGCACACCTGTATATAGTGGACACTGCGCGGTGGCGCCACTTGCATACAACATGGCGTCTATTTTCCTTATCACGCCTTAATACAGCAGTGACCCGACTGCGAATGCCGCTACGAAGGTAGAGAATATGAAAATATGAGAAAAATCTCAGCAAGCCTTGGGCCTGGAAGTTAAATTATTAAGATGAAGAATGAAGAGCGGAGGAGCGAGGAATGCGCATTGTTTGCAATATGGCGAAAAGCGTTTGCAACGGGAGCGAGTGATGAGTGACATAGGGACAAAGAATGTCACTCTGCAAATATGCACGAAAAATAGCGCTGAATGGGGAAAAAACTCGGGGTTATGGAGAGGCAAAAATTCCCTAGAAAACACGTATAGTCGGTTGGTATTATGAAAAAACGAACAGAGTCGAAAAAGCGTCGAGCCAATTTTTAATAACTTCCATCCCTCGGCGTAATTGACGAACAGATATAAAAGTTGAAGGATGTCAATAGGCACGCATATATATTGGTGATTTTAGTTCAAAAACCTATTTCCGGAAGGGGCAAAAGCCCTTTCCCGACGCAGCCCAATAGGCACGTGTTAAAAATTAGAAACGAGAATGTGAATTGGAAGGGAAAAAGGGATTGTGAAGGGGGGGGGGGGAGAGACCAAAATTCATTATGAAAAAAAATAAGGGGCTTAAGAAGGACTGCTGAAAAGCTGTTGCCTCAATCTCGTTTTAATACGCTTTAATTCGATAGAAAATAAGACCATGCACTAGGGATTACGCGCGGAGAAAAGTGGATTAAAAACAGAGCAAAATATATCGAAAATTATACCCTCCAATCACCTGCAAAAATACCATTTTAGCATCATAAATCCCGATAAAATGAGTTGCTTCACTGACAATTTTCCACATTGGGTGGACCATCGGCATAAGAGTACAGTGTGCATCAGAAATCGTTAACGAGTGTTGATCCTATATTCGTATAAAATGCAAGACTGATAGTGGAATCCTTCCGACGATGTATTTGAGGGCCATTACCAGAAGGCTTAAAATAGCCGACAGAAATGTTAATGATTAGTAGAGCTGAAATTAGCGCAATCATCGCCGAAGATACACGGAAAACCACTATGGCAACGTCTTATCATTCGCTATAAAGGGGTATTGTCTGTCAACAGTTTATCGGGTAGGTGGCGCCCCCACTCGCTGGCCGCGCTCGTAAGCCCGTTGCTCGACATTGCCATGAAGAAGATATGATATTGGGAATGAGTGACCGAGCGAATGAGCATCCAGCATAAAATATGATAAGCCCAGCTAGGAGTTAATCTGTAGGAAACGTTGAACAAGCCAAACAGCGAGCCATTGTTCCGATATTATGTCCCTCGATGATGGCGCATTAACCACTCGGGGTGTTCGGAGCTTGTAGACACGAAACAGGAGGCCAGCATTCAGATAACAGCTGATTAAGTCCGGCTTTGTAAGCTGTTCTCGGTGCAATACACCAGATACGGAGTTAGGATTGAAAAGAGAGCTGGCATGCGGGTCGCTCAATGGCGCGAGAGAACAATGGAAATTGCGAGGCTTATCTAAAAGCAATGGCAGCGCTAATGGAAAAACAAACTTGTTAGCAACGCTGCCCGAAAGGTGATCAAACAGCAGGTAGTTTAAAATTTGTACACCAGAAGTCAGAGAAAAAGAAAATCTGCAGTCGATGGACGTCGACTGCCTATACTTATTATAAAGTACTCTTTACATAATCTCGCGAGTAAGTTATGGGGGTGCGAGCACAAAGAATGCATACTTTCGACGTGCTTCTTTCAGCATGTTTCGTGCTTGTTTTCAGCTTCTTGTCTCCAGCTTTGGGGCGCACAATGAACGTTGATATCAGCGGGATGGTCAGTGTGCTTGGTGGCGCCACTACATGCGTTATGCTAGGTGAAATATTCCGCGTAAAACCTCGCACATGCGCATTAGCATCTCATGATGAGCGCAGGACACGTTTCACTATTTTGACCAATTTTTAACCAATATTTTGTGCCATTCTGTATCTTAAAAATCTGCTTTCAGATTTCGAAAAAAGAATGTTAAAAAATTCTTGAAAACTTGTAAACGCTTCTTGTAAGCTCAGCATGGCTCGGCTAAGCTTTCTTTGTGTGCGCCCTCATTTTAAAAGAATGCCGCATTCTTATCCCGCTTGGTGGCGCTAGTGTACACCGAGTGGTAAGCGCCTGCGATAAGCATTCGTTGCGGTCGCACCCATACGAATTTTAAACTCATAAGCCGTGCGTCTACTTGCACATACAGTAGATCAGGATAGTGAGTATATGAACGAAAGAATTACGGAAACTGCTCGAGATGAGAAAGAATGAAGAAAAACCTGAAAGTTCAGGTCAGGCTTAATTGTAAGCGGTTTTCAACAACGTTCATTGTATCATTGACTAAAAAAATACACACTAAATGTGCCAGAGACAGGCAACGGACATACTTGACAAATATGCAAATCGACCCTGCGCCTTCTGACCCTCGCAAATCGTGAACTGACCATGCCAGATCCTCGCCAATGGTCATTTCCACTAAAGATGCCCAACAGATGCATTATACGATCGTAGCATTTGATAACCAAATGTCCCTCCGATTCGTGAAACGCAATATTTCAGTTGACCATGCAGCCAGAAACCTTTTCCACTGCCCCTTGTCCACTCCGACAATGGCCCGAAAGGATACGCTTTTCCCATCGGGTTGACTGACTCGGGAGGTTGGGAATAATCAGCGGATCAAAAGTGGGAAAAAGCAGCGTGCATGAAATCAGGCTATAATGTATCCTTTCTCTCTCTATGACACTGTCACGAGTCAACCGGAAGATGCTTTACAGAAAGCCATCCTGAACGATTAGCCAGCCATATAATCGCATTTTCCGTGTGGATGCCATTTTGAGATGAGGCACTCGACGATATCTCCGCGCTCATCTTGTTCGACCATGTTCAAAAACCTATTCAAAAGTTGATTCGCAATCGCTGCGTGCATCGATGGAGAGGAAGGTAAACATGCACTTATTGACGATGAAAAATGCATTTTTCCGTGAAAACGGAGGGAGGCTTTCGCGAAATTAACAGTCCGGCTCAATGCTTCCAACGCGAAATCTGCAATTTTAAAATTTACAAGAAAAAATCTTTAGGAAGGAAGGCAAATACGAACTTTTTGGGTCACATTTTTAAATAGACAATCGCAGAGCTCCTTACGACAAAAGCCATTAGCATCAGTTTCACGGAAACGTGGGCCCAAACTTTTGTACCGTGACACGTAGGACAAAATTGTCAAATTAGGAAAAGGAAGAGAATGGCATGTTTTCATGAAGTAATGATGTAAGAACGTCATTGGACAGAGCACAAATGACTTCCTATTTAACCGCACAAACAGAATTTACGTAACTATAACAGGAAAGAAAAAAACAGGGTGGCTTTTTTTTCTGTTCCACCCTGTATACGATAACAGAAAGGGTACCATACGTATTACGGACTAGTTCGTGTATAAAAAAAAAACGGCTATAGAGTATATACACGTACATGTGTTGATATAGTTTATCGTGAGTCTTCGTATATAGAAACCTTCCGAAAACGAAATTGAATTTCAGCTACTTTCATGAATTCCCTCGGTAAATAGAGTTTTTTCATGGAAATATGAAGACACCAGATAGAGGCATAAAACTGAAATGCACGTCAAGATAGAAGAAAAAAAGTGTCACCATGATTCCGTAAAGGTCGAAAGAGGGGAAATCAAGTCAACGGACCATACTTAATGTTGAAAGAGTCGACGAGGCTTATATATTATACAGTTTCGTACGATGGGCGTGCGGGCTATCTCTATTGGGGCTACAAGGCAGTGAATATAAATACACGGCATATATTTATGTCCAAAATGAAGTTTCACATCTGTCACAAATAACCTATACAGATATAAGTCATATATGGCTTATACGCTCCAGCGCCAGAATATATATACTTATCTTATTTTTTCCAACCCTATACATTTTATTTTCTCAAATTTACAATTCGAAATGCAATCTCGAAACTATAGATAAAGAAAGGACCGATACGCAAATCAGGTCCTTTTTACGTTGAAATAATAAACGGGGTAGTTCTTATTTACGATACATTAAATGAATAAGACGTCGTAAGTCGTGTCTAAGATAAGCTAATTACTCCAAATTATCACACGTGATTTACATGTGTTTCGTTTTTTTTTTTAAACTATTAAAACCAATGGCACATTACTATAATTTTTTTTGTTTTGAAAAAAACGTTTTAAAAAAATAACACACATCAATGACAAGAGCCATGCACGCACTGTCAATTTGCAACACTGTATCAGTCATTTCAGGAAATTACTCGCCAATTAAAAAGAGTTGCAGCAAACCAAAGTTATCAGTCCCTGTATGCAACGTGTATATGCATTTAGAAAAAAAAATAAAAAGCCTAAAATGCAATTCTCTTCCATGCATGCACTCTCCCTAAAAATGAGTAATTGCTGGCCCCAGGGTCTGACTCTCAAACTATTCATTAAGCGCTTACATCTCGGTGAATATCTCATAAAACTGATGGATGGGCATCAGATTTCATGCAGTGAATGGATGATGGTCATAAGAGCACGACTGGATTATAGAAGGTTTATATTCCGTGTTGAGCAAATAGTACGCCGATGTAATCGCCTGGAAGAGACTCTCGTAATATCCTTGTAATTTTCTCCATAAGGCGTAATAACTAGTCGTAATAAGAGAGGCTAAAGTGCTCGCCTGAGACCAAAAGTGCATCCAAAAGGGATAAAACTCGAGAAACGATCGTATGTAAATAATATGGAAATTAATTAGGCTCCGAAGAGCGACGCACTCCAACCTCCATTTTCCATTTTTATATATCAGCTTTGCCTCGACATGGGTAGTTTTCAAAATTCTTCAAAGGGGGATTGAATGCTTTAAATTGAACTAACCCGCAGTATACAGCTAGTGGGCGTTATTGATTACGTGACAATTGTTCATGATTAAAAATATTAAACCACATTTTGAAACTTGACCATATCTCTCGAGAGAAAATGCTCATCAAGCTCAATGCGAGCAAACCTATATCACTGCTCAGAAGATATTGCTCGAAATAAAAAAGGCGAGTGGAGGTTGTCACGACCATTCGCCATCCATTGTTTCAGTGTCCATGCACGACAAGGAGCTTCAACTGCAGGAAACTGACGAAGCGAGCCCAGCAACATCCGTTTTGATACGAAAATTTCATCCTAATTGGAATTATGATTACCATAAAGAGAACTTAAAAAGCAGGCGGAATTAATTTCGGTTTATTGGCGAGCATTGTTCGCTCGATCGCTATTAATGTTAATGCGCGGCAAATCTTCGAAAAGAGGAGATATTTTCAGCTCATAAAAATGTTAATTGAAACAAGTGGCTTCCTCGCTAATCCCTGCCATGGCACTCTAAAGGAACGAATGCCTTTCGTTATACTTTCATAATGGCCTTTCATCGGGTCCAATCTGCATGTTTAATTATCTAGCAGCCCGCAATCTGCACTCGACGCCGTTTAACTGAAACGAGCGCAAGAAGTTGCCTAATTAATTAAGTCGCCGTTATTCGATGGCGCATCCTCCTCAACGACCCTTATCGCGCACCGCAATGGCTTACGGCACTTTGAGGCCAACCTAAAAGGTGACTTACTTCATGGCGGAGGATTCCCGCGGAAAACGGGACACTGATGCTGATGCCAAAACCTGTTTCGTGCAAGAGTTGACGCATGCAGTCTCCGCCAGAGACACTTGTTATTTGCGGATCACGATGGAAAATCATCTCGCCAATAATTCCATCGTGGCGCCCATGCGTGCGTTGTGCAAGGTGAAACATTCCTCGTAAAACCATGCACATGCGCATTAGCATCTCATGATGAGCGCAGGACACGTTTTTTACGGTACATAGGCGGGTATATGTGCATGATGGCTGTATTTGACATTATTGATGTATGCCACTCGGTGTCTTAAAAATCTGCTTTCGGATTTCCCAAGAAAGAATGCTATAAACATTTTTGGAAGCTTATTAGCGCTTTTTGTAAGCGTAGCATGGGTGGCTCGTCTAAGCTATTTTCGTGTGCGCTCTCATTTAAAAAGCATGCCGCATTCTTATCTCGCTTGGTGGCGCTAGTGTACGCCGAGTGGTATGCGCCTGCGATAAGCATTCTCTATACGTGAAAATTCCCGAAATCAATTTGAAACAGGTTTCACAGCCGCCATATTGAATATCTGACGAAACCAATTGGATGCACGCCGACTTAATTAGCAGATTTCGACGCGAAGTGATGCCGAACAATAGTTAATTCGTCGATAATGAAGAGAAACACTGATCCGGCGACAACCCGGGGTTTAAACAAGTGGCTGTACGACATTTCGCGTAATGCTGCGGAGGCGAAAGCGAGAATGTCGCGTTTTTCTGTAAAATAAGAAGCTGGGGCTAAAAGCGTGTTCGCTGAAGATAAGCGCTGTTTTCCCCATAGGAAAAGCGTGAAAAAAGGGGCGAGCCATAGAGTCGGAACGACGGTAAGCCGCAGCGCCGTAGGAGACAAAAGAGCGCCACTCGACGGATACTCACCGACCGGATATTAACATCGGCTCCGTGGGTGCCTGCAATCAGCTTGACGATGTCGCTGTTGCCATGCTTAGCGGCCCAATGCAAAGCAGTCTGTAATTAGAAAATAGAGCATTTATCATTCATGCTAATGGAGGAAATACAGAGGTGACAAAATAAGCAAGACTTATAGAACATTAGAGACACCGAAGGCGACCGATTTATTGCCTATGTCGGTGCATGCTCTTGCCAACGATCGTACATACGCTAGTATCATCATGGCGGACATATTCATCACTGAAACATTTTCGGAAAACTTTACTAACCAAGCAGCCGAGCTAACATTTAAATTAATTATAGAGAGAACTCTACACATCTCATCAAAGCCAGTCATTCTGCACGGTTAAGTTTCCTGTCATGGAGGGACTTACTCCAAAAACAAACTTTTCATTCCTTCATGGCGGCCATTTTATATAACAGGGTTACCCCCAACAATTTAATTTTAGACTTCCCTGACATTTCCAGGTTTTAAAAAAAAATTCCCTGATCAATGACAATGTAAAAAATGTAGGCCTACACATTTTGCAAAAAAAAAAAACGTGCAAAAATTTGCAAATTTGTCCTCGGAAATCATGGGAAAGTTTTGCAAAAAATTGCAAAGTTGTCGGAAACGTGGAAAATTATGCAAAATTTTTACTCAGAAGATGGGCCTTGAGCTAACCACGTTAAAGCATGACTACGTTGAATTACCCCGAGTTTTTCAGAATAAGCCATTATTCCCTAACTTTTCCAGATATTTTCAAGTTCCCTGAGTTTTCCACGTTTTCCAGGTCTGGGGGTACCCTGTATAAATGTCAAAAAGTTTCTTTTCCAATACATTTCACTTTTGTCGTTTTTCACTGGACCATTTTCCTCCAGTAGACAACTAGCCAATCATTTTCATCGTGGCAGCCAGTTTCATATCAGTGTACTGGTAATGGAAGACTCGTCAATTGTAATATTGCAATTGCAGCAGCCATTATTTACCTCACACATTTAATTGAACACGAATACTTTTCAGGATTATCAAATACAATGTGTCACGCATTAGACATATATTACAAACCATGTTTTTTTTTTTAAGGCAATGCAGCATTTTTTTCTTGGTTGAAGATTCAAGCGGAAATCGGTATCCATCTCCGCATTCTTTTTTAAACAAATGCTCCGTATATATTATCAGGATGCATTATGCTCTTATTCTATTATACAAAATAGAAAAGAACTTCTTGTATACATATTTCATCATAGTTTTTTTTAAATGAAAACTATTCAGTTTTTTTTTATTCTCTGCAGTGGACTTAACGTATAATGGAATTTATAATGGGTTTATGATACACGATGACAAAAAAGAATTTAATTTGTGGGACCTGATTCCCTTAATTACCGGTATTCAAATAGTTTAGTTTTGAAATTGAATTTCTTAATAGTTATCGACTAATTTCAACAGTGAAAAGAAATCTGTAAATCATGGGAATGTCAACAAATCCAATTTAAATGAAATACAAGTACGACCGAGTCATTAAGCTCATTAAAGTTGCGACACGAGTTACGATATGATAGATATAAATTCAGAAAGCTGTATGAATATTTAAATACTCCTTACAAATAAACATTAGGCCTACATAAAAATAATCTAAAAAGCAAAACTATATCAAAGTTTTATGAAGCCACTGCCATCCCGTATCTTCCGTTAAACTAAAATTGATTTTTTAAGTCTTTCAAAGAGGATGCAGTATATAATCTCCAAAAAAACACTTTAGTATTTGCTATTGGTGAAAAAAAAACCGTTTTAATATTATGAATTAGAAAGGGAGGAAACAGGAAAAAAATGCTGGTTGGTATATAGTCTTTCTCTTCAACTGCAGATATACAGGGAGTTAAAAACTTCAATCAATAAATACAATTGTTATGCATGAAAAATGTTGCTTCTGCTCGGAATATCAATTGATGCAAAACTCTATTGTGCTCAAAAAGTATACAAAACGTAGGCCTATCAGTATCCGTGTAAGAGTTTGTTAACAAATACAGGCTGCCCCAAAACGTCTGTATAAACCGAGTTTATAAAAGTGAGAAAATATATAACTTAAAACATTCACATGTAGTTAACGTGGAAACAGTTCATGACGTTTAAGTGCTTTAGGAAAGCCTAATTCTACAGCTTTAAATATAAAAATTTGATGAAAAAAAATCGGAAATATGTTATAACTTATCTGAATTCTCGTTTTACCTAAATTTTTAAATTTATAATTTCGGCCAGAAATGAAACGTTGATTTTAATATTATTAAAATTATTTTACAAAATTCAGATTAACGTACTAATCTGTCGATGGGAAAGCAATTTGTAGACATTTACCCATCCAATCACTATATTTTAAATATTTAATAAAATGTTTGGCCTAAAGACAAATCGAAGAACATCGTCATGCTTTCATATAGCATTATAAAAATACATTTAAAAATGTCCCACTATTCAGCTTTACAATTATTAAGAGTGAATTAAGTCATTGGAAACAGCGTCACTGATGAAATGGCAACGACGTATTGTTAATTTTAGTAACGACATTGTGTATATTTTGCATCAAATAATAAGGTTTACAAAAAATTGTTAATAATTTATATAAATCTTGAGAAATAATTGCATTTGTAAGGGCCCCTCATTTGGAGAAACTTGGATAAACAGTATTCTCATATAGTGGTCATATGAGGGAGAATCGACATGATATAACATTAAATATAATGCGCGGAAATGTAACATTCCAGTACATCGTGGACATATTGGTTAGATTTATGATGGAGTGGACATTGCAATTATTGGAAGGAAGCAGTACATCTAGTTATTGCACTTTTCCACCAAATGGACAAAACATTTCTCGCCATAATTGAAAATTATTTATACAGTATTTCCTCGCGCAGTACATAATACACTTTAAAACATCTGTACCGATTCTAGTTCGTTAATGTTTACCCCCAATAAAATATTTGGACAATTTCCTCTGTCTTCTAAGGAAATGGGGCAGCTATTTTTCATTAAAACCATTCGTAGATTTCGCAAAAATAAAACTTACGAATATAATAACAAAACTACAGAAGAAGTCTTCAAATGTTCGTGATTATATTGCAAAAAAGCTTTTTATCTAGAAGGCAGGAAATAAACCGTAAAAGAAGAAATTTGTTCGACTTCGAGCCACAACATGTATGATTTTCGAGATTTCTTTTTGTTTATAAAAAATAAGAATTTATTAAAAGACTCTCTTTGTATCCCGAGTAATTTGGAAAATTTTAAGTCGATGAAAATTCACGAGCGAAATATAGGTACATCGCTTTTCAAAAAATATTTTCGATGTTTACAGAAATTTTGCCAAACAATATACACTAGGTTCCTCCAGAAATTTCATTTTCAACTTCAATGACTTTTCCGGTTTTTAAAAAAAATTCCCTGGCCAATGACAATATCAAAAATTGACATATTTTGCAACATCTATACAGGAAAATATTTTTCAAAATTTTATAATGAAAATGTTGAAAATTAACATAGAAAAATGTAAGAAATTAAAACAAATTGAATGAAAGTTTTTTTTTTGAAAATTTGACAATTTTATATTCGGAAAATATAGAAAATGACATTTGTGCTCGGAAATCGTGGTAAATGTTGCAATTAAGTTCTCGGAAAAAGTGGAAGATTTTGCAAATTTTCACTCGGAAAACTATAAGCCCTGAGCTAACCATGTAAAGCATTAATTTTGGATCGAAGCAACATGACCACGTTGAATTTCTGACTTTTCCCTGAACTGCGGCCCATAATGTACACAGTGTATACGTAGGCAAGTTCCAACTTTTCATGACAGAATATATATTTTAGGAGATAAAAGCACTAAAACGTAAATAACTGCGTCGCAAAGTTGGCAGGGGGAAAAGGGAGAGAAAAAAAGGTTAAGATTCCAATATCTGTAGGCATAAATTTGTGCCCCGCGCCATTTTTCAGGGGGTGTTTTAATATGTATTTTATACGCCATATGCAGCAACGCATTGTCAGAGGCCATAAAATGGTTGAACTATATTTTTTTTTATGAAATGTTGAAATGACAAGGCTTAAAATAACTCCAGATATATCCTAGGCACATAAGGACACCGTGTTTTTCCTTGTCCTCGAGCGTGTTGACTGCTAGCTATGCAAAAAGGGAAATTTTGCGAGGCTCGGGGAGCATGGGGACCCCTCCCTATATACAGTGTATATAAAACGAATGATGATCCCTTACGCATCAAGGTGAGCTTATGCAAATATTTCTCACTAAAAATGAGCGTGAAAAACCATTTTCAGCCTGTTTAAAAGGCGAATTTAGTAGGCAGAAAAGGTCGTAAAAACTATGACGATTGAATAAATGGCCCCCAGTACAGCTAGCACTACTCGTGTCAGACACGCAAAAATTCGTAATAGTAGAACCATTTTTCAATGTTTCGTAAACGGATTATTTAGAAGAAAAGAAGAAAAAAAAACGCGTTTGGCTCGGTATACGTTTTAGGGTAAGAAATTGAGTTTTGTGAAAAAGATAAGATCAAAAAATTATGACCAGATTAATAATGCGCTCGTAAAAATAGTCGGTAGATGGCAACGCCTTTTAACAAGTTTTTGCATTGACTATAAAGTCAGCTCTATATTTTGGACGATTTGCCCATATCTCACCACATAAAAATACGATGGGTTTGAAAATTTTAATGATTTCACATTATTTAGAAAATTAAAAATAACATTATCAAATTAGTATTACACGTACAAGAATATGTATTAACGATACAAACGATTTAAAATTTGCTTCTATTTTACAATCATCTAAGTTTTTTCAAAGATTCGTCTAAATGCTTTGTGAGTTGTTTTTTTCTTCGAAATTTCACCATTCAATACCACATTTATCAAATTCCCTTATTTCTAAAAATTTTTAGAAAAAACCTATGCTACATTACGCTGGAATCGCTTATACTTTCCGTGAGATAATTTAAAATTCACGATTATTTTTATAATTGATTCTGAATTTTTAAAAAATTTCTAAAACAACTATACCAAAAATTCCCACTTGCAACGATTTGTCGATGATATTTTAAAGAACGACCACAAATTATGTATTTTCTATTACATTCTACTTTTCTTAATCCAAATTGATATGTTAAAAATATAATTTACAACTTAGGTGATCGTCTAAATTTCATCATTGCATTACCAGCCCCTTAAAACGTGCATTCCCGCACGCCTCCGATGCTACGCATGATTGCCAACATTTTCCGACCCTAAGTTTTAATTTCCACACAAAACAGTCGTTTTTCTCGGCAAAAACGTGTACCGAGATCCAATCAGAAAAAGCAGGAATAATCCTCAATTAAATCGCTACAAGTTACGTGTCAATTTAGCAAAATGTTCATCAAAGGCGTACGGTGAGCGGGTCGATAGCAAATCCCCGATGAAAACTTGAAATTTATTGCTGGCAAAGTAATATCTTTTTTTCTCTCCTTTTTCGTAATTAATTATAATGCCCGCGTGGCTACATCGTGGGAGTGACGAGAATTAAGAGAGGGAGTTATTCATAAATAGAGATTTATCATCGGCGTAATTATTTTCATTTTTTACGCACTTTCCAGTTCATAAATTATTTAAAACTGACGATTGAGCGAAGGTATGTACGGTCGAGGGAGCACAAAAAAAAGTAAATATTATTTACGGAGCATTACTTATAGCAGAAAAGTCATGAATATATCAAATCCAGGAGGTAAATACTAATAATGCCTGTTGAAAATGTGTACACGCGGGATAGGAGGGTGGGGTGGGGGGTATAAAGATTGCCTGCTGGGAAACCCATGAATAAAACCCCGAGATGCAAACTACTTCTTATATACTGAAATCTATTCCTACACGAATACATCTTAGGGATGAATATCCATACAGAGTGTTAATATAAAACCTACATTCAAAGTAGATGCAAATGTAACACCGAGCTCGTGCGAGGCGTCTTATACCCCACCCCAAACGACCCCCTCGAAGGAGGGGCATAATGCGCCAGACTGATGAGTTGCAATAAAAAAATAACATCAATCCCCTATTCTCAATTAAGTTTGCAATCAGTGTTGCCAGCTTAAAAATAATAAATGCATTTCATCAATTTTTTTATGCGAGACACCAGCTGACAGCCAACCGCGCCTCCATTACTCCTACAGGCCTGAGTATTTGCACGAAGAAAACCCATAGACTCTTTATAATTTGAAAAAAAAGCTATTTATGCCACCCCCTGCATATTTCCTTTTCACACACCTCATTATTTAAGTCGTAGGCATAGGAAACTAACAACGTGCATGCGAGCTCGTACGAACGATGGAAAACATTTTTACATATAATTTTTTTTTTACAAAAATATAAGGATGCATAAGTTTGCGACTGAAATAATATTATAAAGACTATGGTGAAATTTTCCAACCTAAACGGGACCTTCCCATATTTACATGGAAATACAGTATTTAATATATCTTTAAACTAGTGATAACAGAAGCAACAACTACAGTAAAATCTGTTAAGAGTAACCACCAAAAAAAACATGCTATGTTGGTCACTGTACACAGGTGGCCACTATACAAAGAATGCCTGAATTAAATTAAAATAATGAACATGTAC
>JAQGBX010000258.1:0-41036 GCA_034698745.1 Megaphyllum sjaelandicum | reverse complement strand
TTTCAATAGCCGCCATGTTGATTCATTTCGATCTGCAACTTTATTTTTGACCCAGAAGTCATTGCTGTAAAACAAAAGGTCATTTCTCTAGTATTAAATAGTTGCTGTCAACCCTGAAAGCGCCAACTTTTATGTATTTTAGAAGGCACTTTTCATTTCAGAAACTACGGCGCTTTTGCAAATGACTGTCTAGTCGGATTAACGATTAATGCACAGTAATTAATCCTTGAATTAATCAGAGGTCAAACCATTATTTTTTTATTACCCAGAAGGAATTGCTGTAAAACAAAAGGTCATTTTTCCTAGTATTAAATGGTTGTTATCAACCCTGAAAGCTCTTACTTTTAGATATTTTAGAAGGCACTTTTTATTTCAGAAGCTACGGCGCTTTTGCAAATGATTACATCGTGTCGGATCACAAGTTTTGTGATATAATGATATACATGTATTAAAGAATGGGTGTTAATTTCATGGCAATTATAGAATAAATTCCTTTTTTAAGGAGACTGGAGATGTGCCCTCTGGACTCCTGAATTGGACAATACCGAATAAAAATAAAGCCCAGTTTAAACATGAAGATTTCAAAAGTTTTTTACAACAATTAAATTATAACGAACCCGGTTATAATTGCAAAGCCATAGCTAGTACACAATATATTTTGAAATCAACACTAAACGTTTTTGTTAGCCAATTATCTAACAATATTCACAAGCCACCTCATGTCCATCCGGATGAAATCATCGCACATACAAGTAGTTTGTACAGTATGTTCCGGCCAAAGTCGGCCATTCATTGTTTAATTGGACATTGTTTTTAGGTGAGACCCCCTTCTAAAATTTTCTGCAATTAATTATGATCATATACAATTAGAAATGACACGTACAATGTAGATTATAATTGGGAAGGCAATTATTTAATTTTTTTTTTATTCTTATCAGCATGCTTTTATGATTATTACAGGTATATAGTACTTTGATGATTTTTAAATTCTATAATCATTTTCCTTTGTTTTTCGGCTTTTTGCAAAACCCTTGTGACACATCTACTGAAAATCGCTGCATTAGTCGTAAAGATACATGTTCTAAACATTTATTTTTCATCAGCGAGTATTTAATTGTTTTTCAAATTTTCCAATGCATCGTCTAGCATAAAAATCTTTATAATCATCTGGTAATTGTTCCAGCAAATCGGCCGCTTTGTCTATTAACTGCATGGCCTGAGTGGCTTGCACTAAATCCTTGTTTCCATAAATGTCTTTTTTGTCATAAAAACCACGATCCAAATGATGCCAAAAGACGTTTACTGCAATATTTGGATCCAGAGCTAAAGTATTGTGAAACCATAGAGCTGAAACAGAAGAATAATAAAATATTTATATTTGATCAACACTTAAAATGAACTTTTATTCCCCTAGTTAACAGTCTGATGCTTTGAGAAAACATTTTTTGTACGTCTCATCACAATTCAAAGTAATTTTTAGGTGCACTTGCCTGGAATAAACAAAATATCTCCTGGATTCAGAATAGTTTCAAGCTGACAAACTTTGGCAAAGCGTGGAAATTTTTGCAGATCAGGATTATCAACATTTAAAACTTCAGATTTATCTCCTGGAAATTAAAATCATGTTTTAATATAAACCCAGTGGTTAAATGACTTATCAAAATTTATAAAATTTCCCTGGAAATTGTCTACCGTTTAAATACACGTTTGATGCCTCTGTCGGACTGAATAGTACAACTCGCTTTCTTCCAGAAATTTGCATAAGGATATTATCCATAATCTAAATTGAAAATATGTTGATTAAAATGCTACATTTAGCAAAGCTATAAAAATGGTGATAGCTCTATTAATCTATACAAACATCATAGTGGGTCCATAACTGTACTCCAGCTGAACCAATCCGAAAAACGCTGGAGAAGTATTGCTCTGCAGGAAACAATGCAGGAATGTTTATATCTTCAGACAGATGCGGAAATTGTGCTTTAATATTTGCTATTTCCTTTCTGGCATTAGTGCCTAACGATCTCAAATAGTATTTTTCTTTCTAAAAAACAAGACACGCTAATTGAAGCAAGTAATTTTACTTTATGAATATATCTAACATATATTTCAGTCAATCACACATACTTCATCAAAAAAATATTCTTCGTGAATATCTTCAAATGCCCTCTGAATAAGATCTCGAAAATGCAAAGTTCTGTAGCAAATAGTTAAAAAAAAAGAAGTATATACAACTAGTACACAAGTATAAGACTTTTACAGCACGAGCAATATACCTGTAAGCAAAGTTCTTGGTAATAAAATCCATTTGTGGATTTGTTGTGACATGAACTCGAACATCTGAATTACCGGCTTGGTTTATTAAATACTGAGGGGTCCATTTTTGGACACAGGAGCCTACGTCAAACCCCCGTAAAACAACTGGTTTTCTCTGAAATTTAATTACCCATATTACTGAAATGTAATATACATATATTCCAATATCGTATAATATATTTACACACACGAGTGTATATTGTTTGCAGTTTGGAAGCGATATTTTTATTGAAATTTCGTATATTTATCAATATTAAAAAATAGATTGCCTTTCGCGCCGAAATTCAAATAAGTTTGAGGTCACCCTGTACTATTTAAAATTCTGAAATCCTAACTAAACAGTGTGGCTCGATGGAATCTGCATGTTTTCACACCTTATTTACACAAATTAGTATTTTACATTATTTTGTTCTCACCAGTGGATATATATTGTCTATGAAATACTGTTCCGACACACCATCATACTTCAGGACATCGATTTTATGTAATCCACGTCTTTTTTCATCACTCGATTCCATGTCGTAAATAGGCCTATTTTTATTTTTTTTTCTAAAGCTTCTAGCATTTATTCCTATCGTCTACAACCTGTTGAGAACTGTTTTTTGTTTAATATGGAGTATAACTTCGATGCCAGTAAGCTGAATAACATTTATACTACCTTAAAACAGGATAATAATTCGTTTTTGGTGTACACGACATGTACTCAAACTGCCTGCAAGTTCATCTGCACTGACACTGAGAAGTTTTGGTGCAAGAATGTTGACATTTCTGAAATCAACGTTGAGGTGAACGTCTCCAAACTCGAATCCAGAGAAAAATATGTTGCTTATCTAAGGTAATACAAATCTTCGCATAAATGAAATTTGATCATATCACGCGTGCATGAACGTCTAGCTCACACATGGATCACACTATACAGGTAGGCCTACCTACTGTAGGCTATACATACAGTACATGTAGATTTGGGATAGTAAGGCAATGAGGAACTATCCCGTCATACATACTGTACAGGTGTAATATACCAGAATACTTTATTGAATGTCTTGAAAAGCCAATAGTTATGTAAATTAAGTCACTAAGTGTCGAGTACGACCATATGAATATTTTGTTTGGATTTTGAAATTTCCCAGATTCTCCATCACATGCAAGTTTTAAAATTACAACTATCTTTTCCAGAAATTAAGAACATGTTGTAATTGGGAATAAACGCAAATTCCTCCACATACTGTATGCTCCATGTTCATTTTGGCTTGTTATTTATCCTTTTTAGCGACAACCTACTTAGTTCAGATTTTAGTCTAGAAACTAAAGAAGTCAACAATGAAGAACATTTGTCTCTGCTAATCGGAAATTCACCTGTAGTACGACTTAGGTTGCAGAAATGGTCGGATGTGAATAGAAGTGAAGAACTACGCAATTTGCTGTTTGGCATGGCCAGCCAAACTTCTAAACTTGCCAAGGAACTGAAAACAGCAAAACGAGGAGATGGTATTGAAAGTCGTTCACAGGCAGAATATCAAAGTGGAATGGTAATGCAAGATTTCAATACCAGATTGCAAAGAGGAGCTGCTGCTCCTAAAATAAGACGAAAACCTGGAATGAGCGTTATCAATCCCAACAGCAAGAAATTAAAAAGTGACAAAGGCATCCTGTTTGACTGAACAAAGCAATATTTAAATGATAGGACAGATTAAAGCTAGTTTAACTTATTACCAAAGATCGCTAATTCAGATAAAAGGTTTTCAACCATAATCAAATGTTTCAATCAATTGAAGATAGTTTAATATTTGACTGATGCTTAAATCCACTATTTAAAATCTTAATTTCTAAGGAGCCTAATAGCTAAATCATGTATATTTATTTGTTGATCTCTGGTAGGTCAACATTTTACCTGGGAGAAGATGAGTTGTATCCAAAATAAATTGACAAATCATGTAACATTTATTTGAAAACTTGTTCATTTATGGAATTTGCATACAAAATAAAATTTAGTACAGTACCTACATGAAATTGTCACTTGACTTGTTCAATTCCTCCATAATAAGTCTCTCCATCAAGTGGTTGGTGTCATAAGGAAAAATCAACAAGGTTCGAAATTATTCACAACCATTAGTTTATTAAAATTTAAGCAAATTTAAAGATTGTTTTGGATAATTTCAAGCCATGATGATTTTTAAATTCATTCACGCGCAACCCTGGTTAAGTGGCTCAAGTGGTTCAATATATTATTACAAGAAATTCAAATTTTTCTTTGGCAAATTAATTTTTTTTAAACCTCAGCGTTTCGGCTCACCTAGCCTTCACCAGGAGCTTAAAATAGTGTAGTGAAGTTTGTTCAGATTAGTACTACTCAGCTTGATAAAAATTCAAAGAAATATTACTTGATCGTTAAATTACAAGGAAAATTATGGTAGTCACCAAATTTTTGAAGCTCAAACTTAACATTTGCATAGCCTTTGAACACACCCAGATCATCAAATGCAGCGCACAAATAGGCATGGCTTTACATCTCAACAGGACACCAAAGGGAGAAAAAAAACCCTAAAAACTTACCATGGTGAGCAAGTAGTTCATTGATCCTAAAATTTACTTAATAAGAGACCGGTGCTGATGGTCGAGTGGGTTACGCGCTTGCTTCTCGATCCTAACTAGCGGGGTTCACTCCCAGGTCGAGGTCTGTGAGAATTTTCAGGATGTGCAAAATTTTAAAGTGGCGGCTCTTTTTAATGAGTTTAAACCGAGGTCTTGTGCAGATCCCAATTGCACTCTGCACGTTAA
The DNA here is from genome assembly GCA_034698745.1 of Megaphyllum sjaelandicum. Lineage (NCBI taxonomy): Eukaryota > Metazoa > Arthropoda > Diplopoda > Julida > Julidae > Megaphyllum > Megaphyllum sjaelandicum. The sequence continues at coordinate 35,942 of JAQGBX010000258.1, read as the reverse complement.
ACCTGGCATTGGCGTTTAGCCTCTTAGCAGATATAAGCCAACGTTTAATATCCACAAAAAAACTTAAGAGACACTCAATAATTACATCACCTTATTACTTCATCTTTCACTCAAGAAAAATCCAATGAAACGTTCCAATAATGATCACATTGATGCACAGTTAAGGAGCACCGATTTTTATTTCGCTATTTTGTACACTAGAAAAAATAACTTGCAATGAATAAGGGGGAAAGTGGAGAGAAAGAAGGATGGGGAGTTCGGGAACTGGAAGAGGAAACAAACGAAAAAGAAAACATACCTGTGGGCTGACACTTGCTTTGCGCTTTTTTTTAGCATTTCACCATTAATTAAATATCAGTTTAATGCCACGGTATCTCCCACCTCGAATTCGCTGCATTTTCAACACTAATCAGACCATGGTAATAATAATAATAATAATAATAATAAAATTTTACATTGACCGAAGAAACCATGGCAGCTATAACAATGATAACAAATGGGGATTATTCAAGGTATACACAATTTTGTCAATGGTCGGGACGAGCTTTTTTTTACAGCGATTGGGTCTGGCATGCTATTGAACTATTTACATAGGAATGACCCGGCATAGAACAAAGTAACACAAAGTCTTTTGTGCTTACATCTTAAAGTACGGACACTGTCGTTTTTATTTGGAATAGCTTCCGATCATGGGTTGCTTCCTGGTAGCGGTACGTTTTCTCTCATCGGGGGTTCGCGCTGTGATTCTGTGGAGGGGCTAAGAGGAGCTCCTCATTCCAGGGTTCAACCTTTATCAAACAGAAAAATTAAGAAATGGATTTCACAATTTCAGGGCTCCGGAAAAGAATTTTGAAATTTTAACGGCCACGTGTTGTTTGTTTTGTATGCTAAAATTTTGAGTGCAAATTGCGACAAATGTCAATGTCTTTGCACTGGTCTACTTTGGGAAAATTACGCTATTTTTGAAACTCATAATCACTTTCAAGTAGCTTAAAACTTTTTTTTTGGATACCAAATTATGTCATCTGCAGCATACAACAAAATTCAGTCATCAACGCACATTAAACTTGTTAAAATTGGTTTGAACATGTAATAAAACGTCTTGGCTAGCCAATAAAATTCTTAATTAGTATTTCAAAAATCTGCCACAAATATTTCAAGAATAAAATGGCCGAACAAATGAAACGGGCGGTGCGTTCCAAAATAGCAGCGTTAAGAAGTACTGGCAGGATACGAGTGGGGAATTTTATACAAAATCCTTGAAAATCGGCGTAGTTTGCATTATTCGGTGAAAGCTGGAGAGACGTTTGGTGATCTTGTGAAGCTTTTCTGAAAGTCGTGGTACGCGAAAGACTGTAGCAAAATTAGGAATGGAAAGAGGGGACCTCGATAAGGAAATTTCCATATTTTGCAACGACCGAATCCAACAAAATCATCAACAATCATCGCTATTTCGTCATTTTTTGTCATCTGACAAAGGAATCCTGCGTGTAAAAACGTACCCATTATCAAAGAGTGACATACAAAATAATTCTGACATTAGAGGTAGAAACAAAGGACTTATCACAATTTAAATTCAGAGGTATGGGTGGCGTGACACAATCTTTGACTACAACTTTAGTAAACATTTCACTTAAATAGTGGAGAAATAAGGTGCTACAGTTTCATCTATAAATTGCCAGAAAAAAAAACGCACCGCAAGGTACATAACGGCTTGGCAGAGGAAACGCAATTAGTAATTTCGGGCAATTTTGTGGAAAAATTACAAGCAAATATACAATTTAAACACGTATGCAATTAGTGGTGATTAACTCACTGATATGGACAGCATTAATTTAGAAAAATTAGAATTTGGAGAAAACAGAAATAAGGTAAAAACGACAGCCAGGAACTTTTAATAAAAGCATTGGATGCTTTCAAACTAACTTACTCTCCAGCTAATAAACAATAGTCCACAACATTTCGGGTCATGGTCGGCTTCTTGGTCATCGAAACATTCCGAATTGGAGGATCTCTTCGAATGGTAAGAACTCCTTAGCAACATTCGAGTCAAGTGAACACTAACCAGCAAACTTAATCGCCACCTTTAGCCACAATGTTGTAGACAATCTACGCCACCCATTCCCCAGATTGCTAACAAATTTACAAACAGTGGGATGGCACTCTCCCATAGCGCCATCTAATGCAATTTCAGAATTTCACGGGAGACGTTAGTGATCTGCATCAAACGCACCAGGCCTTGCGCGTGTAACATCATTTCGTGGATTAAAATGTTACGAGTTCCCATAATGCAAAGGCATGGCTTCACTTCGACCAATTAACAGCTCAGCTTTCGGCTGGTGGCATCTTCGTCATTTTCCCTAAATTTTCCTCAGCGGCCATTGTGACTAGAAAGTCCACCAAAACGAAAATGGTGACAATCCAATTGGAACAAGTGTCTCTACGGAACTTTACCAAAACAATTTTGGATGAATGAAATTCGGATGAACATGAGCCTGAACTTGATGAGTAACAGTAACACAGATCAAAGAGATGAAAAAGAGGGAAGCAGTTTAAGAGAAAGGACGATTACGAATGGGGGAAGTCACAGCAGCCGCGACCAAAGGACACTTTGCAACCAGAGTACCACCACCGACCACCGCTGCCACCTGGTAACCATGCCAATTCTATTCCAGTTTATTGCAGGAGAGTATAGTAAAGCCGAGAGTACAGCGATTGGATTCAAAGAAGTCTATACCTACAGTGGTAGTTTAACTGGGAAAGAATTTAAGTTTGGATTTGCTTTTGCAAGTTCACAGCAATATTCGACCACGAAACCAGAATGACTCATTAATTTACTTTCTTTGAATTTAAGCAACCTTAATGGGATATGAAATTCTGTTGGATGGAATTGTGAGAAACATTGCTCATACACCCTTGTCAGAACTGACTGTAGGGCCACGTCTCTCGGATTCCCTATGTTCTGCTCACACAATAAACTCAAGAGTGCCCACGAGGGACCAAAATGCCTAAGACTTCTTGAAACGTACGAGGGCTACAGTATATCACACAATAAACACGATACTAAAAAGCGAGTGAGCGAACGAAAATGCACATTTGCTTATCACAAAGTAGTAGGACACACGTGGCCTGACGCTGAGCTGGCTGAACTCGTACTCGCAACAGAAAGCCAAATCACGATTCTTTATGCCACATATAGCAAGGTCGATGGGCAGCTACTGATCTGCAGAGAATTTTTTGTCAGACATGCAGGACTGTTAGAAGATCATAAATGGAAAAGAAGGAAAACGAATGACGGTATCTATGACCAATTAAGGCAGCTGCATCAAATATCACCATCATGCTTGAAGGCCTTGTCTAACATTGCGTAATATCATTATGCCACCTCTTGGTCATGTGGCTCACCCGATTGCATAGGCAACATACCATTTCCTTCCATCCCATTTAGTCAATCTTCATTATTGCAAAAAGAAGTTAGTTATACTTAGAAACTGTCGTTATGTTCTTGGTTGGCCGTAGCACCCTACGAATTCCCGAGCGAGACTTAAACATTTACGAAAAAAGTGAATAGCGACTGACTTTAATTAACCGATGATAAATTCGCCTTCGCAGAGGCTTACATTTCAAGCGCAACAAGGGAGTGAAAAGAGTTGCGAATATATTTTCGAGAATCACGTTGAAAGGGAAATTTTCAACCTAGCACAGGCTGTAGAAACGAGCCAGATTGTTATAAGTATTGCTCAGCTCGAATAGATAACGATTGGGGTTAAGCCAGAGTCCACTACATGTGATCGTGCAAGAGTCGTCAATGAATTTCTTGATTTTGTGTCTTCCTTCACGTTACGAGGGGCTTGAAACGTGTCTCATTCCCAGATAAAGCTACAGAAGACCCGCACAACCGGTCAAAATAAGACTAGAGGGTGGCATAATCTGAACAAACTGAACACGAATAATGAACTCTGGCAATGCGAGGGAACGAGGAGCTCTGAGCAGAATTTCGCGAAACAACGGGTTCGAAAATATTCGGATTCTGGGATAAAAATAAGAAGCGTTAAGTTTTCGACAGGATTTAGATCCGTACTAGGAATGGGAGCTACGATTTCATGTTTATGTGTGCACGGTGATCAAAAAAAGAAATAGGTAAAAAGAGAGGAGAAAAAAAAAAATGTAATCACAATTGCACATAATCCTTGACCAGCCGTTCCCCGAGGTGGAACCATGCTGCAGGAGAAAACCTATCGAAAACGTTGGAAAAAACCGTGAAAAGTTCGAAAGCTGGAGGACCAGGAAGAAGCGATCGGTTGCAGTGGTCAGCAAGAGCACGCCAGATTCAGCACGAGACTGCGTTTAAGTAGCATCGCCACCGACTGTGTCCATTGCCAGGGGATAACTTCCTTCGTGCCATGGCAGTCAGCCTGCCAAGACCGAGGTGAGGTGGAGCCGTGCCGCAGAAAAAATTGGTTTGGGTACTGTCCGGGAGGATCTATTCAGGGCATTTTGCTGGCCATTGGAAGAAGTGATTAGCATGCCAAAGAAGAATGGCACGTTCAACCAATTTCAATATTTCAATAAATAAATAAAAAAGATGGTAGAAAAAAATGGGTGGTACAACCGGATGGAATCTCATAAATTATGAAAATGATTTTTTTTTGGCTTTCACACCATTGATATTAAATGCGTTCGCGAGGTCTCACATACAGCAAAATCAAAGAGGGTGCCCGGCAAATTAAATAAATCATTTACTCTTATCTGTCAAGTAAACTTTACTTTCAGATGTTATTATTACGGGGCATTGAACCGCTCAGCGTAGGTTCCGAGTTTTTCGATGAAGTTGTCGTGAATAAGAAAACGAAAATTTAATATTAACAATCGACCGACACTCCCTCTGAGCAAGTGGAATCTAACAAATCTGGTTAAGGCAGCAACACCGAGCATTTCGCGAAAAGTTCCACGAATGTTAATCAGCTTCCGCAAGAAACCAGAGGACGTGATCGCAAACTCAACAGGTAGTCACATTGCGCCATTTAAACACACGCAGCGAACAGAGCCTGCTCGACGCTGCTGCGAACCGAGCAATGTGGAGCACGCGTTGAATTGGCGGTCATGTCTTAAAAACTGTGTGGAACCTATTGCACTTCCAGGATAAAGCTGCCTGCAACACGGCTTATGTTCACGATAAATGCTTTTCGGAAGCTTTCTAAACTGCAACACCCAAGATCAATCTCATTGGAGATGCTCCGCGATGCATGCAGATTTACCCGAAAAAGAGCAAACGAGTTTACAGGGTTTGGAACGACCGCTGACCACGCAAAAACCAAAAGGAATGGGATCAGACTCGTGAGTAAACCAGCTGTGCTTAGGAAGCGCGGCGCAATGACGAGGAAGCGACTTCAACGGGTGAGTATATTGCTGCGTGACGCTGGTCACGTTTTTGGAGGGATCGTCTAAAACATGCACACACAAAAAGCGTCTCGGCAATACGATTTCCCACCAAACACTTAGTGACTCCACTGGTACGAGAGGAATTTAGCCCCGAGCCCCGCATTTCTGGACGATGCTACACAGCTCCACCTGAACGGCATCTACGGAACACGGTCCTCGGGAAGGTATCTTTGCGAGGCCAGCCACGCTGCATCGGCGCCCGCACCCACACCCGGGAGGCGAGTCCGGATCCGTCGGTCCATTCTGGTGATGCCTTGCCACTGGGATAAAAACAGTCGCTGCTGGGGGAAACTGGCGGTGAACGGGTGTGGAGAGCCCTTCGCATTTCACGCATCTTGCACCTTGCAAAAGAAATTCCGTATTTTGTCCGTCCTTTTATTTCGTTTCTCTTCGTTTTTGATTTTACAACTTGAGTTCGTTGGCAATCTTGGAGGCGATGTTCTTGAAGCCGATGGATGTGCCGGATATTCGCTTGAAGCGCACGCCATTGAGTGAGAGGCGCGGCAGCTTGCACACTTCGATCTCCCATTGCACCAGGCTGTCAGTGTTGGGGTCTCCGTGGACGCACAGCAACAGAAACTTCTCCCGCTGCTCATAATCGCAGTTGTTGGCATCCAAGACCTTGCGGATCTCTTGCATGATTTCGTTGGGATCTCTGGCACTCGTCGTCTTCATGCTCCAAGTGAAGCGCAGGGAGCGTGGTTTCACGTGTTCGTCATTCACAGAACTGGTGGGTGCAAGATGGAAACTGAATAAATAGGGCGCATTAAACATTCATTATGGACTGTCCAAGGGCACGTACCCAGCACACACAAACTAAAGACGTACTTTTCATTGTTTGGCTCTCTACGCAACTACATATGGCATGGCACAGAGAAAAAAAATAAATAAAATAACAATGACAGAGGAGGGAGAGGCGAGGAGCGTGAGAAAGGAAGAGGATTTGAAAAAAATGCGTGCGAGCTAACGAGGTAGCGATTAATCGGGGAATTAACGAGGGGTTAAAGAAGCTATCGGGAAGAAAAAGAGTTAATACTGAATTGTTAATGTGAGGAAGAGAAGGCAAACAATTTCAATGGCACCGCTTTGCTCCCAACAGCATGCATGGCTCAATTTAAGTCAGAGGCTGGCTACTTTTCGATTTTGTACAAATTTGGTTATGGCTAAAAAAGCCCCACGTATCATCGGGCATTTCTGTTTCTAGTCGGTGAAAATATTACTTGTTTTTACAAATGCTGGCAGATTAAAACTGGCCGTTATTCTAGGCGTCTTTCACGATTCTAAACCCTCAATTTTCCAGGCAGGCTTACGTATGAAATTAAAAATTTACACATTGATTCCCAAGGTACTTTCACTCTTCATTCCCATTTCAAGTTAGATATTTGTTAAAGAAATGAGCTTAGTATATGCAAATTTCAATACGTTTGTAATTCCAGTTGATGAATGCTCACAAAGCAAATTTTGACTCTTCAATTACTGTGATGGATGCAAGGACAAAAAGGCAACTTTAGCAACGTATTATGAATTCAGAAGTAACGTTAATCGACTGATAAACCAATTCACGAATTTAAAAACCTAGTGTCTTACGATAAAGGAAATCAGGGTAAAGCAGCGTTACAAATTCAGTTTTCGACAGGCATGAGATCTGAAAAGCGACACTGACGGACCACTGAAAAGAAATCTCCCATTTTTGTCAACGAACTTAGCGCATCACGAAATCTCCTAAACTTTGCAACACTACATGATTAGCTGCCACCAAATGCCACCAATGACCGACTTTGCCTAGCTAGAATACACAGAATTTCTAGCAAAACTATTACTAACTCGTTTATATCGAGGTTTCATGCTAAAAAAAATATATCCACATTTGCCCAACCAAACCAATGCCATATGCCTATCTCTGCTCGATTTTACGTGGAAACTAAAGCCAACTGCTCGACTTGCCAACCGTGCACACTAACGAGCACTGGAATAACTGGCAATGCAAATTTTGTGTCCTGGTCAAGCCCATGCTGCCATCAAGCAACAAAAAAAAATGTACTTTGGACAAATACAGAAGTGGCAAATTAATGGGCCTAATGCCATGCAGACATTTTTATGAGCTGCTTTTTGGATTTTTGTTTTTTTAACGAAAGTTACAATTTCAAATCCCTCTACAATTTGACTAGGTCCCTCAGATCACTTTTGATTTGGCAAAAAAATTGCCATACCAAAAACCCATTGAACCCAGACCATAAACAGTTGGTAACTCTATCCCTTTGACCGACTTTAAAAAAAAAGTACAAGTGAACTGAAAATGCTGAATGAAGGTCACAGCTCCATTCCAGTGATCAACGGAATGTTTAAAACAGTTAGTGCAGCGCCAAGACAAAAAATGCATAAAAATAATCGAAAAGTAGCAACAGCCATTCCCTAACTCTCCAGGGAGAAAAAAAAAGCAAGAAAAACACAGTTGATTAGATTTATAAAACCCAACAGGAAAAAAACTGCGGGCCGTGTAATTATGAAAAATGCTCACAGGCAGCTAGGGCAGCCCCATGTCCAAGCAATGACTTAACGGTTTTGGTAATCAAGAGTCGTAGCAAAAGCCAGGTACCTTTGTTTGGATTCTGTATTCCAATAAACGCCCATATGTGGCGTTTATCAGAATGATGGTCTTCAGACTGCCATCTCGGTCAGTTTCATATTTGTATGTTGCTTTTTGGTTTCTTTGGTCAGGCTACGGTCATTGAAGTTTACGCATGCATTTCTGAAGTAATCAAAAAATGCATGTACGTTACTAATTTGCATAGAGCTCACCGGGGAACAGTTGAGAACAAGAGTTAAAAATAACGCTTTTCTTTTGCCGTTTTCGGCAATGCCTAGAGATTATAGGAAGGTTGCACTCTACGCCGGCACTCGATTGTAGATGGGAAGAAATACTTCGCAATACTATCAAAATATCGCCAATTCCTCCTACCCCTCCCCCTTCCAACTAAGTTGCCTTACTTCCTCAGGGAACACGCACTCTTACTCCAAAAATAGGCAGTCCTGGTTACTACATAGCAGTAACAACACTCCACCTCGCGTTTTAAAACCAGCCGTATGTAAGTTAAAAAGAGGTGTCGCAAAATCAAATGAATGAGGAGGTCCTGAGGATCTTTGAAAATCAACTTATATTTATTAGGAACTAGTTCTCTGCAAGCCATCCAAAGCAATATAACAAAGACCTTCCAGAAACTCCCAATCATTACAGCGCCTTGCAGGAAGAAGAGTTTCACAAAATTCCTTGAGGCGAGTTGCAAAATGGTACAAACAATTTTATACAAATAGTGTTAGCTGTATAGTAAAGACCAGCAGGCTCACAATGAATCAGAAAATTAATTATGCTTTGTCGTGTTCCCATCCTTACCCCCTTCGCCAGCAATATTAAGAGCTCAAAACAGGCTTCAGTAAAAATATACTAACAGACGTCAAGGAGGGATTCTAGAGAGCATTAAGAATACCCAAGAAGGAAAACCAAGTATGCATTCCAAAATCTGGACAAATTTATTGGAATTGACGGTGTCCAAAGACAGTTCAATTTTAAGTGATTTATGTTGGCCCGACACTCTACGAGGCAATTTAAAAGAGACCCCTGACGTTATGAACAAACAGGAAAAAGGATCAAAGTTGGCCCGGGACGTCTAAGAACGCCAACATTCGCACTTCTCAAGAGGGCAAGATTCATTCAGCAGCGATATTTTGACTGTTCAGATAAATTTACAAACGTGTTATTTGAGTACAGAGGAAAAGCGGTAGGAAAACTGGGACCGATCACTAAGTAAGGGTTGAGACGGCGTTAGTGCAACTTCCCTACATTTGATTTTTTTTATTTATTTTTTTTTTGAAGCATTCAAAAACGCAAAAATTTAGTGGATGGGCGTTTATTGGCCTTGAGGACAAGGGGTTTACAGGAGTCACAGTGAGAAAGATAAAAAGATAAAAAAAGAGCTACATTGACTTTTAGCTATCAAAACTACTTACTGTACACAAAATATAAAACAATAGTTTAAGGAAAAAAGACTAGCTGCGTACGTCACTCGGCAAGCATGCAAATATATATAATGCGTTTATACAGTTAAAAAACTAAAGTAGGGCGAGCACATCACTGACGACAATTGTTGTGAAGCACTGTCCCTGCTTCATCGCCAAACACACAAAAATATAGACTGTTAAGGAAGGTAGTGGCAAAGGAGGGAAGGAAATCTACGGCAGGGTTGGTACACTTGCATGGCACTAGCATTTCTCCTTTGGAATATTTTGATACAAATAAAATTTTAATCACAAAAACCAACAGAAAACTAAGCAACTCGAATTTTCTGGCTATCTTGAGATTCCTTGTAATTTCACAATGGGCGTCTAGCGCATTGCTGCAGAAAAATTAGCACTTTGGTGGATATCCCAGGATCATGCAAATATTTGAATCATTCTTTGAAATGGCACGTAATATACCAATGAGAAAAAGTCTGGACATCTTGAGAAATAGGACAGATTTTGAAATATCAGTTAAGGAAACTAATAATTGAAACTCGAGATTTCTATTTGGATACCAAATATTACACAAAACTTTCATCAAAATCAGAAAATTAAGTGAACCAGGCTCGTGTTCTTCAAATTAGAATTCTGCCTTACAACGGCTAGGGCTCAAACATATGGCACAACATATCAGCATGCCTAGCACATGCTCATTTCCATGGAGTCACAGAGAACCACCACAGCACATCTTTTTAGCTGCCACATTGGTTCCAAAAATGAGCATGCACCATTTGTGCATCAAACTGTACCATTCTATTGCCTTCAAATTCATTTGCATCCATAACGCTCTGATGGTCTTCAAAGCAATACCACAATAATTTCGGCCTGAACCACTAAGTATTTAAGAAAATATCTAAACAGTGTATCAACCCCACATGAGTGAACGACCGCATAATGGCAGCAAACAAACAGCAAAAAGATGATTTTTTTTAATAATATAATAAAATGACAACTGAAGGGATGAGTGAAATAACAAATAAAAGCTAAAAAGGGTGTAGAGAGTGGTGAGTTATGGTGGATGGGGGTATGAGGCAGATGCCACTGTTAAATTGGTAGAGGTGACGTCACTAACAACTCAGCAGTACCGTCAGTGCTAATGGCATTTGTACGCCTTAACGATTCATTCAATTTTCTTTTTTCAAAATTCAAGTGATAAATGCATAACGGAGTCCCGCATCAACCAATCAAAAGTGAAATTCAGCTAACGGAAACTAAAGATTATGAAGGGGAAGAGAGAGATTACCCGTAATCCTTACCGTTTACTGAATTTCGATGAGATCTTGCTGAAGAACGATTGCCGTGCTGACATGGCGCTCGTGTCCTGACTGTGTTGAGGCGCTGCACCAGGACCATTGTAGACAGGATGGCGCCGTTCCCTCGTCTGACCACCGTGGAAGGTGCTGCGGTTAGGTGCGCTTCGAGGAAATGGACGATTGCCAGCCGCAATCGGAGAAACTGCCATTGACTGCTTCAGGGTGCTGCTGCCAAGCACAAAATCAGTATTAATAAGGGAGTAAGGTGGTGCCATCTTTTGGCAAATTAAAATTAGCCATCATGGAAAAACCAATGTTAAAAATCAAACATTTACACCAGTAACAAAATTCAGGGCTTCCAAGCAGAAATCAAGGAAGCAACTTCACGAATATTTCATCGCCAAATGGTGGTTGCATCACTAATTGCACAAACACATACTTGCAAGTTCCATTTTGACATATGGAACAAAGACTAAACGATTAATTTCAGTTTCCAAAATATTTCAAAACTAATGTACAATGAGAAAATTTCGCAATCTAGAAAACCAAAATTTACAATAGGGTGGAAGCCCTGCATTTACAAAGAAAGAGCAATCGTTCTTTTACAAACCATGTCTTGATATTGGCACCTTTAGATTTTAATTTAAAAGATTTTAACTTTTTGTATCCACTGAACCCCAATTAATCTACGTTCATGAGCAAATACCAAATTTCATGATGGAGAAAATTTACTGGCACGAATTTACATGATAAATAAATATAACATTCTTTAATTTTCACAAATGATAACTTTTAAAATCAAAACTGCAAGCATTTAGCTCACGAAAGAAAAATAAAAAAATAAAAGTAACCATTGCTCAAGCTTTCAACAGTGACTTGATGTGTAAAGGCAGCAATGAGGGCAATGACACTGGAAAACTTAAGCTACTGAACACGCACCTATCTAAACTAGGATGTTTAACCCTTCTGAATGGCACACAACCAACCACCATCAGCAACCAAGAAGACCAATAACCAAATGAGTGAAAATGAGATGTTAAGAGCAGCAAAGTGTCGAAAGCATATGCAAAAATAAAAGAATGGTTACAATGCTAGAAACTTCACACGTTGTGGAGATTTGCTCACATAAGCGGGAGAAAGAAATATGCGATGCTACTAAATTAAGAAAATAATTCCTGCAAGGAGTTTCCATTTTAAAAGTGCAGGCCTAACAGGCAAACATGCAAGCAACCTACAGTAAGGATACCAAGACTGTATTAGGATGCACTAGGAAAAAGCAGTATAAAAATTTAAGAAGTAATGCAAATGTGGACGATCACGTTTCGGCGCGTCTAACTCTAAAATTTGACTTTCAAATAACGTTGTTTCATCCAAAATGACCACAAATGAACGAGACCCCAAAATCAAAGGTTGACGGTTGACTACCTTTGTCGTGTTTCAACTGCATTTTCTAAGGGTTGAAGATTTTCTGAAGGGTTGAAGGTTAGCCTGGCAGGAGCATGGGACATGGATGCAGACTTGAAATGACCCTTGGGACGCGTCGAGGGTTGGTCGCCACTCGCCATGCTCGCACTAAGTATTATCGAAAACAGGATCATAATTGGATCAAAACATAAAAAAAAATGAAAAAGAGAGATATGCTCCACAGTCACAGCACAACATGCTAATATTAGTAAGATTAGTAAAATGATGACTACTAAGGACAGGTTAGTTGCAATTAAGTCCTCTTAGGCACACAGCTGGGGACTGCCCAGTGGCTATTGCTCTTTCAAGCCAGAAACCAAATCCTGGAAACTGACACAACACGTCTACTCAATTTAAAAAACACTGGATTCAATGTTTTTCCTCCCAGTACCAAAGTAGTTGCAAGAAGTTTGAAGTGTTTAGGAAGATTTAAGTTGTTCTCAATTAACACTTATTACTAGTTTTCAGGATAAGGTTCATCCATGGAATGTCTTCGTGTGTGCTGTTTGCAGCAGATAAGTGAGTTTTCAAGATTGTTGCACTATTTTTAGTTCATATACATGTAAACCCCCCATTACTAGGAAGCCTATCGAGTAAGCCACTTGATCAGTTTGCTGCATCACAGATCACATGGATCGAAGAAACCAAATTATTTACCTCAACTAGCAAAGCAGATTAGTGTTAATTACGTCTCTATTTCATCAACTTTTTCAATACCAGAGCATACTGATCAACTTCTGCATTTTCCAATAATCAAGTTTCAATTTTTATCAAATTAAACATCTGAAAGTCTTCCAAGATAAATTCACTTACACCATCCACATCACCTTCTGGATGGATCGTTTACACCGCCGTGAACAAAGTGTAAAAGTCTCGTGTAACAAAGATAAAAGAAACGTGAGCATAGGTGCGACACGCATGCATTGGCACATAATACATGGTGGTGAGAAAAATAACAGAAGTTTAGTTGCTCCCTTCAGGAAATGGATAAATACAAATACACTCCAAAAAGTTTAATGCTAACGACAGAAAAGCAAACCCATTTCGCAACATATCAGTTCTGTACGGTTCAGTGTGTTACATAAAACTAACACACTGCACTATTTGTAAACTGTATATGCACACATGACATGCATTGTGCAAATACTTTAAAGTAATACTTTTTCTTATTAATCTTGCTCCTAAAATCAGCTAGAACTGTGATCACAACACAAAACTTTTTCCTAAGTTATTTATTAAGTCTCTGTATATTCACCAACTGGATTGGACATAAAATAAATCACAACCATTCTTAAATTATAAACTTCAAATCTGGCTTTTTCGATTAATGCCACCCAATTTAGCAGGATCCCGAAAGTAATCCACAAAGCATTAGTACGGATCAACCCTGTGTTCAATAGAAATGCAAGTTCAGCTAGGCTGCGTCTGTTTTTGGGACAGAGCTTAGTATTTTTTTTAATGATACCGAGAATCATTTATTGCTTTACGACAAACATCTCAACATGGGAATAAGGAACGAAATTGTGATTTGAGGGAAGATGTTAACTGGTAGGTCTCAAATAGGGTACAATAAAAAAAACCACAATGATGAATACCGCATTCCCCTAAAAATGTTCAATGGGTAAATAAAAAAAGACCAAGAAAAGATTCATGCTACAGAAAATAATTTTTTGCAGAAGGATAGCATGCAAAAAGCTGGAAAAGTAGATAGTTATGTGAGCGTACGCTATAAAGCTGCATGCAAAACATAGATTAATGAATGCATTTCTCAAAAAAGTCAGATCCCCAAGAACTGTGCATTGTATTATTTTGTCAACTAAAATAGAAAATATCCTTAAACTAAAAGTGACTTATAAGAATGTTGTCAAGGAAACAGTTTTGAGTAATTGGATACAGAAACGGGTAAGTTCATGTTCTTACTCAAGACTGGCAGTAAACTAGCTATGCAAAGTACAGCTGGATAACACGTGAACATCATCCAAAAACGACACTGCAACTGGCTCAGCAATCAATTATAATCAAGGCTTCACTGCGCTTATGATCACATCTTGGCAACATATCCCGACGTGGAAGTTGCCCTAGTTTGCTATCACCTTAACTAACAAACTCAAGAGCTTGACTGTGAGTGCCACACAGGTTTGACAAGCAATTCATGCTCAAATGGGAAGAATATTTGTTGAAGCGGAAGAGGTGTAACACATTGAAATAGGATAGGAGGGACGGTCATGGCCGATTTAATATAGGAACTCTCTCAGCATTCGCCTAAAGGGATTGTGGGAAACCATGAAAACCACAATTGAAGATAGCCGACCCGGGAATCGAACCCGAATCTACCGAATGCAAGACGAGGATGCTAACCTCTAAACCAACTTGGAGCAAGCTGGGTTGGCTAGGAAACCAACACATCATATTCGAATGCTATTAAATGGATTGCCAAACAAATTGATGCACGAAATGGCACAGAGGGTCTGGAATGACAGTAGTACCGTAGAATTAAAGCATTCAACAACCCCAGCAGTGTCATTCCAATGCAGGCCATTTTTTTGAGCAACTCAAAATAAAACCACCTTTACAAATTGGGCAACTAAGGAAAAGGGATCCTATCATGAATGGTGTGCCAGACTGCTGCTCAATTGACTTTTCAGCGGCAAAAAAAAAACAAAAAGTTTTAAGCGCTCCTTACTACCTCAAACTCTTCCAATTTATATCATCTTAATCAACGAGAATAGCTGTATGTAATATTAGCTTTAAGTTCGACTCACCTTGTATCCGCACTGTTGGTCTTTTCGGTAGAGGACGACTTGCTATCGCGATAATTGTACGTGTTGTGCCGCGTAATAATGCCTGTATTCAGGACAGTTTTGTTAGTTACTGTGGATGGTTTTCGCACAGTAGTCGTGGTCTTGCCTGGACTGGCCACATTTGAAACACCTAAAAAAAAGGGTAATGCGTCATCATGCGATTCGCCTCTGCCCTGATGTCAAAATTAAAAGCTTCCAGGACATTGTAAAAATGATGAATAAAACAAAGTGGCCCTTCATCGAGTGAATCACTAATTGATGTCTTTATAATCCCCAAGCTGATGGTAATTATATTACCTGTCTGTGAATCCATGGAAGCTCCAGTTGCAGGGAGAGTCTTGACCAGCCGCAGTCCACCACTCGGCGTTAGAGTAGGAGTAGTGACAGTGGACGATGTATTTGAATTAATTGTAGAGTTGGTGGAATTTTCTTTCATGGAAGTGCCCGAATCCACCGTATTCGTTCGTTTGTAACCTTGAGAACCTGATGCAGGGGCAGGAACACCTGAAGTGGGTCCTGCGGTAGCTGCAAATAGTCACACATTATTAAAATAAATGCAACCGCAGCACATTAATATTTTATAGGAAACTAAAGCAGGGTGTCTACAAAAACCAGGAACTTTGACTTGTGAATGAATATTTGGAGAAAGGAATGGCCTTGCAAATTAATAAAAATATTCTATGTAATCAAAATAATGCACTAAGATAGCTTGTATCATGAACGCACTATTTATGGTTCCGAGACCATTTCAAAATAATTATCTATACACTAATATTGACCAAAATGAAAAACATTTCAAAAATTTATTTTGCACACACTGTATTTCAGACTGCATAGTCTCATTTAAAAAGCAGATTCAGATTAGATAAGCAAATTGATTCCGTTAATTTGTGCAATAAACATAGGATAATGAACTCTAGATTGCAAATATTGTTCAAGGTTAGTTTAGGGCATGTATTAAAAAAAAACTCAAGCTCCTGATACACTTTCCAAGAAAAATAGACCCATAACTCCAACAACTCAATTCATAACAGGACATTCAATAAAATTCTGAAGTACTCATGCACTTAAAAGGGCGGTGAACACTGGCTTCTTTCTTTAAGTTTTGCTTTAATTTCAGCATACACAACTAATTTGGTTTGATGCAGTCAATGCAGTGGAAGCATTTCTACTGAATCACTATGTTCAACTTCTTAAATGATATTATGCTTTCCAGTAGAGCTGGGAATCATATTGTGAGCGCAGATTATTAAGGCAGGTAAATGTAAAAGCAAAAACCGATCCGACAAAGTGAGGTTTGCTCATGTAGGAAGCTGTTTAAATTCATTTCCCCAAGAGATTTAATCTAGAGCAGTTGAAATGGTTGGTAAGCAATTTCAAAACAATGGAGTATTTAATCACTTAAAAATACTCCAAATTAGCCATATTGTGATTCTATGGTTGCACCAAAGACTTCACACATCTTAGCAGCTCAGTAATTAACTAATTAAAAACCGTTCTTGCAATTTAAAAAAACAGCCTGTTGTTCACAGGCCTAAACATTCTTAAATTCATTCCAAATTGACAAAGTATCTACAATATCCCAAGTCTGTTAAACTGTCTTCTCCTCAGAGCTTGCCTGATTGGTAGACACCCTGATAGTTTAAAAAAATTGAGCAAAAACAGCAAAGAAGAAAGTTAGCATAATCTACGTGTGAAGATATCAGATAAGATAGGAGAGGTACGTTAAATTGAAGAGCATAAAACTAAGGGATTTATCAAAAAAATTCTAAAGAGACACCGCCACCAAGTTCCCAAAATGACCCATACTTTCCCCACCGTGACTGAATCGCCGTGTGGTCTTGGAGTTCGAGCTCGTAGCAGAGACGCTTCGGTGCACTTTGTTGTGAGACGGAGACTGGGCATTGGCATTCAGGTCGCTCGTCGGCCGGAACTGTCGTAACGAAAGGCTGCTTCCAGAGCGCAAATCGCTTCCTTCCAGCTGCTCAAAAATATGAGAAGAAATAAGTATATAAACACAGCAAATGGGTATATGATGCAAGGGTGCCTCCTTGATAATGCACAAGTATTTGCTACAAGTGCACAAGGAAAGGAATATTTTTGAAAAAAATATAAGTAATCTAGTTGCTATCAAAGATTGAAATGTCAATATTAATGTACTTAAGGTGAAAAATAGCTTTATCATTTGTAGTTGCATCGTTTTATTATTATTTATGTAAGTAGACCAAAATTGAACTAAAAATTGCACACTTTTCTTGTCACAAATACCTGGAGGCATCCTATATGGGCATGCGAGCATCATTAGCATGAAATCCACTCAATCAACGACAGTTACAAAGATAGACAAATGATTAACACCATAGTAATTCAAATGATCAGAACGGCACGAGATCAAAAACATCAAAATTTTCAACGAGACTCGGGTCTCGCTTTGTCATCACACCACATATCTGCAATTCGCCAAATATGACTTAAAGCCAGCTTATAGCGCATTAGCAAAAAAACAACCAGAAAAAAGACGTGAAACCTCTTGCTTTTGAGCAGAATTATCAGTACAACCCTAACAATTTTCATGAAAAAATTTAGATTAATAAAGTTAAATAGAAAAAGGAACAAACATGCAAACAGCCAGACAAGCATTAATCATGAGGATAGCAATGTTTACACCAAAATTAAATTTATATGCAATAGACAAAGAGAAGGCCTAGGATATCTTTTGAAAATATAAAATGACCAAGTTTGGCAAATTATGCACATTATATGAAAATCTTACTAAGAGATGAAAGAATTTTAGGCATTCCAAATTCCAATGTAGAGCTCACATTATGGCTTATGCATTTCAAACTGTTTAATAGTTTTTAAAATTTATTCATTGCACTTATAAAAATGTATAAACCATTACAAAATGAAAAAACAAACCAAACCGACAAGAACGTTTCTGGATGGGTTCTTTTGACTAACAAATTCATTCAATTATATGTTATTTTCGGTCTAAATTATGTTTGTTTTAAAAATCATCTACACTTGCAGACAAACACTAACCCAGAATGCATATGGAATGATTCCAATAGCCTTGACTATTAAATTATTTTGTCAGACATTTCAAATTAAATATTCCAAATGCATCCCACAAGAACTCAGCAATGGATTGATTATGATGCCAGCAAGAGATTTCAGCAGAAAACAACCGAAGTTGAATGGAAAGATAGGTGCAGTTTAACAAAAATAAATACGCGAAGAAGATAAAGCAAGTGATCATCAAGCAGAAAAGGGGAGATTTGAAAATAGCCCCGGCATGGCATTTTTCTCACAGTCCAGAACCCTCGACAATCAACTGTACTACCCCTGAAATAACCTAATTCAATTTAATCCAAAAATGTCAAATTGTCCCAATGATTCTCCCCGATTTTTTTAGTTCCATGGTATGCAAGCCTCCGATTGATTAAATTTGATGTATTTATGGACTGTTTATTTCCTCCCCCTCCACTTGAGAAAATATAAGAAGGTAAATGCATTATTGCAATTGGCACAATACAGCCTCTTCGAAAAGAAAGAATAATATAAACAAGACTAGAAAGTAGTACGACGTCTGGTGCTGACACTTTGGTGGTGCGGGTGGAGATACTCACATCCAAGGACCTTCTTCCTAGGAGCAGGTATGTGGCAGTGATGTCATCATACTTCATGTTTTTAAGAGAGTCTTCAATCTCGGCCCGCGTGTAGCCCTTGCCCATTAAAATGTCTAAAGTAAAAACGAACAATTGGGAATCGTACCTCAGATGGTCTCTTCCCTATCAGCAAGTAAATAGCTGTCACATCGTCGTACTTCATGTTTTTAAGAGAATCTTCAATATCATGCCGTGAGTAGCCCATTCTTGTTAGTGCTTCTGAAAGGCGACATACGATTTAAACATAAAAGTTACAGGCTACGCGCAAGCAAACTACGGTATCTTCTTCCAGCAGCATCCACGTGGTGGCGACGCTTCGGCACGAGTATTTACATCATGAACAATTTTCTTGTTTAAACTAACTACACATACACAAGACTGTCGTGCTGCTAATTTTCTTCCGAGCATGACTACTCATGACTACTGCTAAGGTTCAACTTGTTGACTCTACTAGCGCTTGTTAATCATTATTTACATTTACATATACAATCTTGCAAGTTAATCAGCAATCTATGATCACTGACGAGGCTATCAAAAAGTCAGAAAGTTTACCTATTCTCTTCGGATCGTTGATGTCTGGCTCTGGTTCTACATATGGTTTAAGTTCTTCATCTTCATAACCGATGTTCATCCATTTGTCCTTCATTATTGTCTGTAAAAACCGTTATCATTTTATTAGGGCAAGGGTACAGTAACAAGCTCTTCCATCACAAACGACCTAAGATCCAAAAAGCGAAAACCAATAAAGCCACAACTGTGTTCTAGACATCCGAAATTTGGCAAGAAATACAACTGATCAGTTCACAGCACCATGGCAACCATGAAGAAAATTTTATATTTGTCAATTTAGCAGGTGAACTTTTGTTAAGAATTCAAGTTCAAATACATGTATTAGGTATATGATATTTCCTTACCTCTAAAGATGCACGTTTGGCTGGATTTAGCACCAAGAATTTCTTCAGTAAATTTTCACAATCAGTTGACATATAAAAAGGTATCCGGTATTTCCCCCTCAGTACTCGTTCCCTAAGTTCCTAAAATAAAGAGTGAGACAAAACAGTTAGCTTCTTTGGCCAACAAAAACTGGTGTGTTTAGAATTGTTAAAACCCACTTTAAGATTCTGTCCATCAAACGGCAAGGAGCCACTGACTAGTGTGTATAGTATCACTCCTAAACTCCAAACGTCCACTTCTGGACCATCGTACTTTTTTCCTAAGATAAAAAAACAGTTTATCACAATGCTGAAGTACTTCACCTTGTACGTTTCTAAAACAATTATGAGTTACCTTGAAATAATTCAGGTGCAGCATAGGGCGGACTGCCGCAAAACGTGTCTAATTTATTTCCAGGGGTAAATTCGTTACTAAATCCAAAATCTGCTATTTTAATATTCATTTCGCTATCCAGGAGTAAATTTTCAGCCTGATAAAGACATTTATTGACCAACGTGTAAACATCACAAACTCAGATTCAAAACAAAGCATGTCAGAAAAAAATAATCGTACTGACTTTTAAATCCCTGTGAATAATCTTTTTTTGATGGCAGTACTGGACTGCAGACACAATCTGGAAGAAAAAAAATAAAACAACCTCCAGTTACCAATATGATACAAGACTGTGATTAATCGTTCTTTATTAAAGCAAATAAATTGTGAAAGAAACCACTGGTCATGCATTCAGTGCATTGTGCAACTTCTTAAAACTGAAGCAGTTTATCCGTTCTTAACCCTTTCAACCCTCAACCGTAAAAAAATTCTAAAACTATCCACAAACCATGAAGGAATGAAACTGAATTTTTTTCTTTAAGTGGTTTAAAATCGGGTAATAAAAGTGACTTGTTCCAATTGAAATTTCAGGATGTCTTAAACTCTAATTGTTAGGGAAAAAACTTGCCGTGAATAGTGATTTCTAATTTTAATCTCCCAAGTTGAAATGGGGTCAGGCCAACAGTGAAGTTGCGCTGTTAGAAACCAGGCCAACTTCAAATCACAATGAGAAACTTAATTCACATACAGGTAGCGCTTTAATTTACCTGTCTGAACTTTGCCCGTGCTTCCTTTTCCTTCATCCTCCCATGAGCTACTAAATAGTCAAATACTTCACCTAAATGAATGAAATAAGATGAATAAAAATGGTTATTTTGCAAAAGAAAGCATGTCTTCTACTTCAAAACTGTCACGTTACCTCCACTTGCATATTCCATAACTAAATACAGCGTTTTTTCCGTTTCTATAACTTGAAACAATTTTACTGTGAAAAAAAGAAAAAAAAATGAGCAGGCATATTTACACTCGTGCATCGAAACGCCAACTTTTCCCATAGATATTAGTGCGACAAAACCTTATTGCAATGAATTAGCCTAATTGTATACCGATACAGTAACAACCCTGATAAAAATACAGAATCCCTGTGTTAAGTTTAAAAGAGAGGCCTGAATATCTGACCTTCAGAGTTGACATAAGGCAATATTCATGTAGTTCACTAAACCAAAACATTTTTAAATGAGAACATGGGTTTAGCTCCATTTGCTCCCTGCCTTGCGCTTCATTGGTGCTCAATCAAGAGAATCTTGTTCAATGGTAGCTATTTTCACCTCTCAAGGCTTTTGTGAGCCGAGTATGCAACACTAGCTTTTTAGCTGAAGCTTTTATTTGTGACCTTTCTGTTGCTTATTTCTATCTAAAAGGAGCAGCTCTGTTTAAACAACATTATGGGAAAGCTTTAACTGACAAGGATTTCATACATGAAAGCTCCGAAAATAGGGATAAAAATTATCTGGAAATGCTTTACAAACATCTCGTCAACAAATGTGAGCCTGTTGCAATGTTCAAAACAAGCCAGCAGAGTTAGATAAGCATAGCAAAGCTTTTTAGTTGACTTATGGCTAAATTTCATTCTGTAATGAAAGGCTACCTCTGTTACCAAACGCCAGTCATAACCGAGTACATAGAAACCAAACCAAGCGTTGGGAAATACTCCACCATTTTAAGTCAACCGACTATGCAAATGCGCACTACTGCAAACATTGACGGACAAATAAAAAACGTCATCTCTCGATTGAGCAAACTGCAGTTCCATTCACAGAAATAAACATTATCTTTTATGGCATCTAATCCAGAATATTACACTCAAACATTAATGTCACATTCTTTTGAAGTCATCACTGCAAACATCAACCCTACTCGAAGCTCTGATAATCGTATGCATGCAGCATTATCTGCATTTACTTTATCATAGTTTTGGGCTGACAAACTTTCCTCCTCCCACTAAGTGATCAATGACGTCAACATTCGGTCATGAACAATCCATTGATCCTCTACACTACAACACGGTTTATGAGTAAGGACTGATCACTAGTATGTATAGTTCCTCAGCTGCTTGCTGCGATGAAGCAAGGAGTGTTCTTGTATATGTAATCACTTAAAAAGTCATAAAAAGTCTTGCCTTGAGATAATAGGGTGACTCATTGAGAATGTAAAATAAACGTTTTAATGCTTTCAGAAATGTGCTAACTACATTGTTTGTACAGTCTACACTGCATTTAAAGTACAGACCCTGAGCAGGATTACTCAACTCACCGAAAATGCCATGTTGTCAATTTAGACAATATCCTGGTCGTAGGCTAGAAACTGCGAATTCCGTGCACTTCGTGGTCTATGTTCAACTACTACCACTTGAAATAAATACTGACATTACCTACATTTCAACTTACCAATATTGGGATGGTCTAATATCTTCATTATCCGCACTTCACGAAAAAGCTGGAACGGAAAAAAGTCACCGTCAGTACGAGTTTGAAATCTAGAACTGCCATATGCAGTGGTCCTGTAAAACCAAAGTTTATCAATAAATTTCTACATCTGCCACTGTTTTCATTAAAATGACCTCTGTGGCTTATTACAAACATGGTTCTCATACTCATAGCCATGCAGGCTCCTTCAATGCTCTCTGCCATTCGATTGCATCATATTAAAACAGAATAATGCAAATATGTCTAAAACTTATTATCATAGCTGCAGTAGAACTAGATATTGATTATATTTTTGGACTAAGCAATCAACTATAAGAAACTTAAGAATTGTTTATTGCACCGCAAACGCAAGCATGCATCAACGATTATCAAGAGGCATTTTCTTCGCATGTAACAGACGCTCAACGTTTTATCATTGAAATACGTGTATTTGTTTCATCGTGCCTCTTACTTTGGATAAATAAGTTTTCACTTTTCAACGCTGCTAATGGAACACTGACGAAATTGCACCTGAAATCTAAATCTTGCTAACCAAACAACAGTACTAATAACACTAGAAAATCAGCTGACTGAACTTTGGTTGGTTGGTTGGTTTGTGGATTTTTAACGTTGGCCTATTTCTGCACACGAGGACTAAACACCAACGCCAGGGGATTTGACAGCGTCACATACTGTACCTTAGAATTTTGCCTACGAGGGGGGACTTCCACCCCCACAAGAGGGATCTTTAACGTGCAGAGATCAAACACTGAGCTTTGGAAAGACAGGCTTCGCTCCAAATAATGCAAAGAACAATGAAAGTTACAGTGCTACGAATTATAAATAGAAAACTGCTAATTTCATAGAATCGCCCGATCCTAAATTAACCTTTACGTTTGCTGGGATTACCTACCAGCAAGCCCCTGAACTTTAAACAATACTCAGCAAGTACAATTTGAATCTTTTCAGGGGATTGTTAAAAGTGGAAGCAATTTTTTATGGCACGGCTAAATGTAAGCCAATAAATTTAACAAGTAAAAAAAAAGTAGTTGAGTCATTCATTTCCAGATTTAGTTAACGAATTAAATCATTCGGTGCAGGCAAGAGCGGCTTTTAAAGTGGACCTGCTCACAATGCGGGAAAAGTAATCGCGTGAGAAAACCATTCAAATTCTGCATTCATACATTTGCAGGTACACTGACAAGCAGTTTTCGACCATCGAGTTCCTTGTAGAAATAAATATTTTGTACACTTACAATTCTACATTTCGAAATTTTAAAAACACCATTTAAAAACAACTGCCCGCATTGGCCATGGATAATACAAGTGTTGGCTATCAATCCAGTTCATTTCCTGAAAACACCCAATTGCACTTCAGCAACACAGTTGCTTCCTAAAATACACCTCCAACTAAAAAAATAAAAAAAGCTACCGCCATTTCGCACAATCCGAGTTGTTAGGTTGAAACGATGTTCCCAAGGTAGCAATTTTCAAATAATTGCCTAAAATTGGCGCAAATCAGAAAAGTCCAGCTCGATATATTGCCCACCACTGCCCCCAAAATAAGTTCAATTTATTTGAAACCTAATATTTTCTCCTAGTGAGCTTGTAATGCTAGCTCATGATCTTAAGGAGGAAACATTGCAAAGATAAGCGTTTTATTTTTTAGGAGTCGAAAACCAACGCGATTGAACAGTGCGTGTTGCGTGGCTAGGAAACAACAGGCACGTCTTGGCAGCGCCCAATATCAGTCTACCGAGAAACCATGCAAATATGGAAACCAGGGGAAAAAAATAATAATTTATCAATTAAGGTTGTCGACCTTTTAACACGAGCGCGCTGCTACCGACGACTGTCGCTGGGCAACTAAAAACCTAGTACTGAACAGACCTCCCGATTTTGCAGACACTGCACGCAACCCAGTAATTTCAGTAAATAATAATAATACCAATTAGAAAGGGTGGATGGATTGATCCATATAAACCGAGTGTTTCGATCTTTCGTGGAATTTGCTCAAGACACGCTGCAAATTCAATCACATCTCACAGTGGGACAAGAACAGCTGTTTCCAGCCAGAAATGGACCAATTGCGAGTTAACGTCCCATATATTTGGCAAAATTCTGATGAGCAAAAGCCACTTAAGATGGAACCGGTTGCAAATCCACTTCACAGCTATCGTACGCGCTGCACAACAAACTGCATTCAGCTATAAACAGACGATAAGATAAAACAAGAATGATTTTTATATGAACCAATTTTCGCAGCCTATAAACAATTCCAAAGACCAGATCGGTGCGTCGGCTTTGCAATTTGTGCGTTTCCTGCCCTTGGCTTATGCCAACGAGCAAATAGTTGCCACGCCCAAAAAAACGCGTACCAACATCGCGGACAAGTTAACAGCACATTGTATGCCAAATTGCGTCTTTATTATACAAAACGGTGCATTATAATAAACCGCCATTTTTGGTTCTTGGGTGCATTGCGAGCGAGACTGAGTCTGGATTTTTTTTCCATTTTACCACAGCGAATAATTGCCACATCGTCAGAACTTCCTGGATTGTCAGGCCCTGGCTAGGGAACAAAACATTTGAAGCCACAGCAGAACTTCCGCTCTACTTCAATTTGCTTAAACAAAAAAACAAAACAATGAAAGATGCCATGTACCGAAGTAATTATTACCAGTCAGCAGTTGATTACTAACACATTGGGCAACTTGACATGGCAGTGCTTCGAGTTGTCGTAAGCAGTCATGCCAGCCGACAAGAAACTCGTGTTACGTAAGCCCTAAAGATTCATTACAGACGTTTCCAGCCGCCATTAGCATCATTTCTTGTTTCCTAATTGATCTACACGACAAAACACGGACTCCTTGCCAAGTACTCATTCCTTCGGCTCTGCTTGCTCGCCCAACGATGGAGAGTTGGATTGCTTCCCAAATGGGATAATAGGAGTCCAGGTTGTTGAGCGCACTAACAGGTCATTCAATTAAGGAAATGCTTCGTGCTGGCCCACCAACTTTTGCAGCAGCAACGAGGCAATTGCTCGAGCAATTTCATTACCATGCCGTGATATTCATTCCTGGTACGGCTTAGTCTCGCAGCATACGGATATGGCGTCGAGCAGCTCTTTACGGTGCTTATTTGCCAATTACGCGGTGCACGCCCTTAATTACGGAAATAGCAACATAAAGCAAATAAAGTGAAATGGAACAGGATCGAGGCCCAGTTCCTGGTCAACAGCGCAAGTCCCGATGAAACCAAATATTTGAATAAAACAATTCTACGCCGATGTCCGCGTCCGTCAAAGACCCAATGCAGAGACGCAGACTAAGTCATGACCAAGACAGGATCTTGTGACTGTCTAATAGAAGGAATCTCTTCTGATTTGAGCAAATTTAATAAACTAATGGCTGTAGATAATCATCAGACGCTGGTTTTTCCTTCGTTCGAGTAAGAGCAGACAGAATGCTTGCTTTCGGCTTCTTGTTTCCAGCTTGGGTGCGCAAATTGTACGCTGATATCTGTGTGATGATCAGTGTGCTTGGTGGCGCCACTGCATGCGTTATGCTAGGTGAAACATTCCGCGTAAAACCGTGAACTGTAGTTGCACTTGCTCGTTAGCATCTCATGATGAGTGCAGGACACGTTTTTACGGTACATAGGTGGCATACAATCGATGGCTTCACTTTTGACCAATAGTGATCCGTGAACCGCAATGTCTTAAAAGCCTGCTAGCCGATTACTTGTTACTTGTAACTTGCAAGCTCAGCCTGACTCGGCTAAGCTCTCACCCGGTGCACCCTCATTAAAAACGCATGCCGCATTCTTATCCCGCTGTTTGGCGCTAGTGGTCGCCAGGTGGCAAGCGACTGGAACAAGCATCCTGTCTGCTCTTACCCTAAGGCACCAACCTTTAAAGGATGGAGCGACTACTGTCTGAGAAGTAAAAAAGATTTATCGCCTGCTTTCAAAATCTATGTGCCACAACCAGCCACATCCAGGCTGAGTTCAGCTTACATTTCCCCGTTAGCTGCTTAGTCTTTTAAGCACTTATTTCGTCACCAGCTCTCTTGTGGTTCACAATCTTCAGCATCAGCACAAAACGAACAAACTGCAAAACCAACCGAAACAGCCCTGGGCAATGAATGAAGTCTCCCATGCCAGTTTGTTTGCAGCAAGGGACCCCTCACTCGTGAATTTTAATAAAGCTGACCTCATTTACAAAACAGGTTACGTCATGCTAGGTCTGCCAGTGCTAAAAGGAAAATGTCAAGAGTTGAACCTACAATTAAAGACGTACGTACATAGACTGGGCGTGGCCAGCAAGAAGTGTTAATGAAAAGAAACTGCGAAACCTCACTTTATCATCAAATCCAGTAATTATTTACTGATCGTACAATAACAGTCCTTAAGAAATCCGAGTTGCTCGACAACCACGAGAAGTTGCGGTGCATTTTGCAACAAAGCGCGGTTTGTCAATGTTATTGGTCAAACCAAAGATTTGAGAAGGCCATCAACAAGTTCAGCAAAACAAACATATTGCCTTCCTTCTAAAGATACCGGAAGACTTCAACGGTTGATGTGCCAAAAGATCAGCAAACCATTCAATGTTAAAAAACGTTCAAAGTCGTCGCACATTCTGGAAAACCCAATTCTCTCCAGGGCCTTCGTCGGCTGTGCCCAAAAAGCCTGCAGGCCGCAGATGCGATAATCGAGATAAAGTGCGGTAAGAAAAAAACAACAAAAAGACAACAATGCGCATTGTATCATCGCCGCCAACAATTACTGCCCAATAAGAAAAGGTGATATCTAAACAGCGGGTCAAGGTGTAAACAATGGCAGCATTCTCTGTGGGAGACCAGACCATGGCGCTGAGCTCAGTGACAGACAGGATGTGGCATATTCCCACACATGGCATCCAAAACGGTTACGAGCACCGCTAGCCAACGTGAAAGAAGCACTGATCGAGTCTTCACCGAGAAAAGTGAGTCATATAGAGTCAGTATGGCGAATATGTCACGACGGCCGATAAAACAGAGATCCGTCCCACGCCTGTTCAGGTTGCTTGGGCGTGCCCTTTGCAAGAAGGCTGTTATCTCGGCATCTTTAAGATCTCGTAATCAATTCGTGACATCATCAATAGCATTTGCATGTCAGCACTGGGTCATGCAGACGCCTTTTCGGCAGGTTAGATCGGAAGGCTTATTGGAAGAAAACTGGTTTGCTCGGTTTTGCCTCAAACTATAATTTCTTTCATTCCTCGTTGACCACAACTCCAGGTAGCCTCTTCGTCCAGGAGCCTTTCGAGTCGAGAAGTAAATCCAATGCAGGGTCTACAATTTATTTCTTCGGAAACGACTTGCGAACCATTTGCAACCTACTACGTTAAAGGGGCAGCGAAATGTCCATTTTGTGGCGAACAATGCAATTAAGCTCGATGAGGCTTCCCTGTTAAGCCATTTTAGGTAATTTGCAAGACGCACGATACGTCATCGTCGCAGGAAATTCCAGAAACTCTCCATTACATCGACCTGAGTCAATAACTGGGGAGTGAAGGAAACAAAGACTGAGTGGAATAAAAGCGAATGAAGATCAGAACAGGCAACAAATTGGCATGTGCCAACACGGCCATTTCAAAGGTCAATAAAATTTCTCGTCTAAAATTGATTTTGCTCCAACTGGAGAAGAACACCGCGCGCCTGATGTTTTGCGTTGTCAACGATGCATTAGCGTTAATGGTGAATTCTTTGAACAAGTGCTACCATGGTGTGACCAAGGTTAATGTCACAGCGATGTCCTTTTTTTTGGAATCCATGGCAAACGAAAAGACGTACTTTTTCACAGTGTTTATGGGGCAGCATCAGCTTGGAATTTGGTGATGACCCTAATTTAGAATCAACTCAAATAGGGTTAAAATACTTTTAGGGATACCTTGTTTTTATAGCGCATTAAATTTTAATAAACTTCAACTAGGAAAAAGCTGAAATCACCCCAAAATTGCACAAGAGTTCATTTTAAGTTTGCTGAATGCCTCTGCCTAGTTGGACATGCAACCCTACGTGAGCGTAAACTCGTGACCTAAGAGGTTTGGGAAGTGTTAATTAGGAAATTTAAAAAGAAATACCGATTGCAGTCCTTACTGACTATAATGGGGTCATGTTATAACTTTGCGCTGGTACATAAGCAATATACTACCTATACATTTTTGTCCTATCTTCACTTAATAGTTTAGCAACGCTTTATTGATTGACTTTACTTCATCCTGCGATTGAGTACAGTCCAAAAAAGCGAAGGCAATCATCATTTCCACAACCATAAAGTAATTTTATTTTGATTCGCACTACGTTTCGCCTCGTACAGCCATTTAGAGTGCTACACATTGTTAGAACAAAAACGTGGCTGGAATAAGCGAAACGAATAAGCGCCATATTAGCTCAAGTTGACATAAAAACAAAGACAGCAACAACTTATTAACAAAAGTTGAAATTCAGATGTCTTTTTTAATATTAGGTTCATGTCATACATGTTACGAAGCAATCATACATTGAAACCTCGTTAAGACGAATCTCAAGAGATGTCAAAATCTGTTCGTTCAATGCATAGTTCGTAATATCAGAAGTCAGACAAAACATGACTTCAGCAATAATTATTGAAGTTTGGATGAAATTCTAACCCGAGTATAACGGGTAGGTGCTGCATCTTTTCCCGGGGACATCCCCGTTAGTACCCAGTCATTTTTTTCATATTGTCTGAAGTTGTTCTCAACGTAACATAGTGCGAATGTTTGGTAATTTTGAAAATATATTAGTTTTCGCCGAAAATTTGTAATATCCGAATTCATCTTAAATGAGAAACTAACATTATTCGTCCATACCCAGGACAGCGACTGGAAATGAGTTCGCCTACTATCGTAAAAAGCAAGTTCGTCTTAAAGAAGTTCCACTGCATCAACTTTTTTCGTTTTTGATCTAACAATTTGTAGCGATTGAAAAAGTTAAACGAGGCGACACGTCATGTGGAGGAAAATAAAATTAATTTACGGTCGCCTTCACATTTTTCTTGGAGAACTTCCATGAAATTACAAGATGTAGATGACTGTTTCATGGATGAAACAGAAAAAAAATGACTAGGACCCAATATGGCCAAACCAGTTTTTTTTTTCTGGGACTTTCCAACAAAGACGTAAAAAACAGACTGATAATAGCTTCCCACATAGCTTCCATCAATACTATCCGACTTTTTAATAAAGGTGAATGGAGTAAGACCGAAATTTGCTGAAAAAAACATTGGCGCAATTCTCAGAAACCAACCGCTGCCATTTTTAAGAGAATGAGAAAACAGACTCGTCATTAGAACAAATTAATATCAAGTTAAAGAGAAGCAAACACGGGGATATTTCATGAACTGGAGAAACGTTAGTGCGATTCCTAGAAACCTATACATGCTGTTGTTTTAAGAAAACGAGAAAACAGACCAGCCATTAGAACTAATTAATATAAAATTGAAGAGAAACGAGCGTGGGGAGTTTTCGTGGAAAACGAATGCTTCTGAAAACATATGTCCATCAGTTTTCTGAAAGCGCTTCCCTGAGCTTCAAAGTCCTTACGGCAGACTCACGTGGGCAAATTGGCCGCCATAAGCACAATTTCGACTGACATTTAACATATGCACATCTCGAATGACATTGCTACCATGTCATCGCAATTGTCATTGCGGGGAGAAAATAAGCATAATTACAACCCTGCTTTCGTCAAAATGCCTTGTCAAGGTTATGCAGCAGCAATGATCGCACTTCATTTCCTGGAAACAATTCAATAAAGGAACAGACATGCAGGTAGGTATTGCAGCAGCACCTGGACAGTATTAGGAGGAAATGAGAGTCCGAAAGGTGTACTGTGCTTCCATATGTAATAATTAACGTAAGCAACGTTTAAATAGCAGCGCGAATGGAGCCTCCAATTTTCACATCAGGTTTAGGAAAATCCTTAACAACCCAAGCAGAAAATCACGTTTTCTGACGTAGCAAATAGCTGCGAAAAACCACGCAACCGAAGAACATTGCGCCATTTTCAAGCATCAACACAAATTAAGTTTTCCATTACAAAAAAAAAACACGAACAGCGATGATGAAATAAGACGCAAAATGCTCACCTTTTGTAAACTTCCAGGATTAAGCTGCGTTTTATCAATAATTTTAATGGCGACCTGCAACGAAACAAAGTTGAGATTAGTTATGCGAAAAGATTGTTAACAAAAACTATACGATGAAACCAACACAACCAATTAGGTACACATGCACAAACAAAACGGCCGATTGCGACAATTTGACCTACGCTAGTGCGGAGCACACAGAAAATATGGCCAACGTGGTTCTTGGACATACAAAAAAAAATGCAAAAAAAAAAAAATTGCCGGCATTTTCCGAAGAAAAATCATATTTTGAAAATGCATACCATACTAAGAAAATTAAAAAAAAAAACATTTTTCCAAGAATTTTTAGATCTTCCAGAACAGAAAGCAAGGTTGGTCTCAGTACTCCATGGAGATATAGCATTCACATATTAACAAATAATAAATATATCATATCCAAAAAGCGGATGAAAATTAATTACACGCCGGAAATGTGGAGCTGGAAATAAATTTTCAAGCACTTGGTCTTTAATTACATGTATATTAGCGAAACCGAGTCATCTGAATTAACGAATATCCGCCGCTAGATGGAGTTCTAGATATTACTAGTCGCATCAGTTTCAATGCCAAACTGCTTTCGAACTGCAGATATAAATAAACAGCCTGACACTAAAATGAAGCAATTGTTAAGACTTGTTTTCAAATTTTCACTGAAATTCTCCTTCGCAGTGCACGTGCAACAGACGTATTATTGCATAATGAAAATTAAAAAACGAAGACAATCGATTCCTTATCCTGATATAGCCTACGTATTTAAATTCCGATTTTTTTCAAGTTGTGACCAAAAAATCGCCAGGTGTGAAGTAACGTGACAAATTCATACACGTAGCATGAGAAACAATTGCATCGCATTTTCCCCCCTCAAGTTTTACGTATTGGTATTTGTCACGTTAGCACCTGATGAAGCCTCGAAGGCGGGACGTTGTAATAAGGAAATAGTTTGTTCGCAACTAAAAAATCTGGTAATAATTTTTTACCAACTTCAACCACTTGAACGGCTGAGTAAATTCGAGCAATAAGCACTGCACAATATTAAGTTCAGGGTTGTTTCAACCACATGTCCTTCCGACAAAAATCGAAAAGCCTGCCAACTGGAGACCGGGCGCAATCACTGTTGCCGAGCAGACCACGCCAATTCAAGAAACTCTTAGGTACCAACCAGACAGTTGCGACAAAAGCTCAGCCGACTGTAGGTGTTCTAGGCTGCAAATAGCTGCAGCAACGTCAAAAATCGTCAAGACAACGAATTTAGCGCACAATCAGTCCGCAACGTTATCGATTAATAACAATTGTGATAGCAGATAGATTGGTCTACGGGAAAGGTTAACGACTTCGGGCAGGTAGAAACCAAGAGTGCGCGTGTCCCAGAGTTCTGGATCCAGGACCAATAGCGGGACAGCGGCCAAGCACCATACGGCACGTCCCAAACGCTAGAAAAACATGCAAGAATTCGGCAAATAAAGCGGCATTCCTGGGCCACCCTCGACGATGGAGGTGGGCTGAGCAAGCACACCCTAGGCCCGCCTGGCTCTCGAGATGGCGCTGCGCATTCCTCCGAAAACCTCCCCTCAGCTCCGTCCCAAAACACGCATCGACTTCTGCACGATGGACAGGGCAGTCAGTATTCGAGCGTGGACCTGTGGCGACCGAGGCGCACCCCGGCGATCTTTGGCGGAGATGGCCGCCGAGAGTGAACTCTGACAGCATGGCCGCGGGCACTCAGCCTTGACTTTCAATGCTCGGCTGGGAGAATAAGAGCCTCGTTGCTCGGTTGCATCGCATTGCTCTCAGGTCATTTCCCCAAATGGTGAATGCCTACGTCTGACTGATGGCCTTGCTCCACGAGCAGGTGCGCGGACGCAGTTGCGTGACGCTGCGAAGACTGCGCCAGCTTCGCTCCTCGCAGTTTCGGGAGCTCGATCTGGTTGTGGGGCAGACGCATTCCTGCGACTCTTCCACCGGCATTCCAGGACCGAAAGGGGTGGCCAGCAAAGTCACAATTTGCATAGTACAGTGGACCGGGTAGGGCAACGCCTACGAGGCGTTTGGAGAGGGTGAATCCCATACACGAACGTGCATTTGTTTTTGATGAGCCGCGACAGATGGCGTTGCATATAGAAGCCACCAACTTTGCTACTTCTTTTCTGGATGACCATGCTGAAGCAGGGAGAGGAGAGAAGGGAAGGGAAAAAACGGGGTTTTGCAACAGCCAAATGCGCATGCTCATTGGGTGGCGGTGGAGCAATGATGCCAATTCAGTTTTCCAAGCATCCTCGGGGACCGTTCATTCGACGAGCAGTGTTGAGTTGGGCACCACTGTCAATGAAAAAGCAGTACTAACCACTGTTTTGCAATCACTGTACTTGTATTTCAAACCGTGTCGATCACTGCAGAACAACCCTATCAACACATCGCACCCCCGCTTGGGAGGTGACAATCCAAACATGGTATCAAGTCGAGCAAACCGAGCTCCATATCCAGTAAAAACAACATCTCAGCTAACCAGTTTCGGCTAAATGACAATAGTATCACTACTTTCATCATGCATTAACCTACATTAAAGCTTGCTTTATCTAAAAAAAATTGAGTCATGTCACTTCTGAAGACCAGACATTTTATTACTGTACTTGCGTGCACAATTGTAGCAATTAATTTATGGTAAATAAATACTGTATTTAGCCCTGGTGAATGCAGTACTGTAACTGTAGTAGTGGTATTAATAATTTTATTTTAAGATTATTATTATGTTGGATCATGTAAAAATGAACATGTGCTTCATGCTGATCACTAACTAATAGGTACGTATATTAAAGATATACATAGAATAATACACGGTTCAAGTTCTTGGAAACTGCACTTCTTCAGACATAGGCCTGCTGTAAGTATACTGACTAGCACGTTGAAAGGGAGGCCACAAACCGCAGAGTGGCTTGCCAATACCCTTCAGGGTTCATTATTTTAAATTTAGATGCAATATTCCTGGAAATATACGGCGAGTCATACCTGCTAACGCGGTGTAACAACCGTTCAGAACGGACGTGATAGTTCGTTGAGAGCCACTGTACTACGTTTGAAATTTCCAAGAAGGGTGTTATAAATTGACCCTTAAAGTGATTGTGATAGGTTCTCAGAAGTCAACGTTGTAAATGGCACAAACGCAATAACTGGTTCGCTACAATCGCGAGGGGACGTCCATAAATTGTCCACAAATTTTGAAAGCTTTGCCAAGCTTGCTGGTTCTCAATGACGGCAACATTTCGCAAAAAACTGCATCAATTCGTAGGCTCAAAGTCCTACAGAATGCATGTTTCATTGCGACTAAATCCTCCTCCTTAAACTACTGACGTCATCTAATTGACAAGTTTCAAAGTTTAAGCACAATAGATTCATGAATGAAGCTCCTTATAAAACAGCACTACTTGGCAATCACGCAGCTCGATGAGAAACTTGCACAAAAAAAAATCTTTATACAAAACGAGGTTCACCTTTTTGGTTGCCATACACTCAGCGTTCATGATTCACTGAAAATAATTGAAAACTGACAACAAAAAACAACTCTGGGCCAAAAAATTGTTTTTTCTTTGTAATAGCACCGAGGCATTAAACAAAGCAAAAAAGGGATCATTGTAATGGAGACCTCAATAACACAATCTCAGTTAATCGCAACAGCAACCAAAACCTGTTAATGACATAACAAATAAGTTTGATGGCCTCCTTTTCCTGTCCCGTTTTGGACGACGTTTGACATTATTTCATGTTCATTTTAAGTGCGGAAAGACTTCGTCGAACAATTTATAGTTTCCTAGTCTCATTCTCAAGGCCTTTCTGAAAGCTATTTGCTAAAACAGCGAAAAGATCGTGAAGAATATTTCGTTACTACCCTAGTGCTTGCGAATGAAGGTCAATTTTGGGTGCTTATCAATTACTGCACATGACAATTTAATGCAATTTCAATTATGAAACAAAAAAAAAGGATTAACCATGTGAGCCAACGAAATCGTCGGTACGGTCGGTTCGTTTTGAAGTTATGAAATAACTTGTGTTTGAGTTAATTCAAAAGGTCGTCCTAGTCTTCTACAGCCGAATCTCAAGGGACGTCAAAATTTGATCGTTTAAACCGTAGTTTGTATTATCAAAATCAGACATACACGACTTTGACAATAAGAACTAAAGTTTCATGGAAGTTTGGATGACATTAAACCCCCGTTAATGAATGGGACGGTGCTGCAACTTTGTATTAGGGATTCCCCAGTATAAGGTTCATTTTTTTATATACATGTAGTGTTTATAGTCCGTCTTACCATAAGATAGCGCGATTGCTTGGGAACACGAGAATTCATTCGATTGTTATATCAGAATTCGTCTTAAACAAAAAAATTAACATTATTCGTCCATACCCTATAGGACGGGGAATAAAATTGAGTTCGTACTATCAAAACTTCTCATGAAGCGAGTTCTTGTAAAATGAGATTCTACTGTATTCGCTATTGAAACTATTTCCAGGACATTTAACCATAAAATTGAATATAACCCATTTTAAAAAGTTGTTTACAATTAGGTTTTTTTTAAATTATTTAAAATGAACACGTTGGTAATTTGGAAATGTCAAACTCCCTGTCATTGACCTTAATTATCTACATGTGCAGTATATGCATAGAAGAAAGAAGAGAAAGTAAAAATAATGTTTTTAATTTTCTTACAAAATTAAATCTTCGACAAAAATCCCACAGAGAACGGACCACAAGGACAGCCTCTTACAAAGCACCGCCACCTTGTTCTGAATATATAGATGTTGAACCATTCCGGTATACAGGCATAGCATTTCTAATAAGATATTTTTGGTAACAAAAATCCTAAAAACGTGCTCATGATTTTCGACTAGGAGCATTTAAACCCCAATTAAAACGAGTCACAGCTGCCAACTAGCTATTATTACTCCGCGATAAACGTCAACAACGCATGCATGCCCTCGCCAACGCGCTTTTCAATGTTTGCCCAGCCTTGCGCAACCCAATTTATTTTATTTGCATCAAAAAGTACCGGTACGAATTCATCAAATGTCACCGCCGTAAACGATACACGTCCTCGGAAAAAAAAAATGCAGTGGGCGGACACGTCACTTCATTGTAGAAAAGTCGAGGGGTCGCTCAACTGGGGCTGATCTCGTACGCCCCTTGCCTGATCCATGATTGATCCATCTGGAATCCCATGATCCACCCCTGATCTATCATGATTCCACCCTGATCCACTTTGATCCCATATGATCCCATGTGATCCTATCATGATCCCATGTGATCCCGTCATGATCCCACTTTGCACGTGACATTTCATGAGCGC